>OZ017770.1:9245-129579 GCA_963969345.1 Turbatrix aceti | reverse complement strand
CTTTCGGCCAGAATTTCTTATGGACGAAAATAGCTGAATACTTCTCATTGGCCAATGCATTGGTAGCATGGCGTAAAACAGCCAATAACAGAACTCACTAAGTGAGCAATGACATCCACAAAATTCATTAATGCATATGTGATGCATTAATGAATTTTGCTTATAAATTATGCACTATTTTTATTTATTTTTTCATTATTACCCACTCAGTGGTTAGTTATCATTAGACCAAATGTTAGGAGGCACAAATGATGTCCACGTAAGATTATGAACCATATTAATATATTTCATAGAGAAATTTTAATATTTTTAAAATTAAAATTCTTGCGTTAAATCTCGACCGGAGTCGTGTAAATTTATGATTAGAAATTTTTATGCACAGTTTCTTACAAAACAAAGAACCAGATGCAATTACAGGGTTGAGCGAACGTTCGCGTTCGTTCGTGTTCGTTCGCGAACAGATTCGACTTTTCATCAAAAAGTCGAATCTCGGGTGTCAATCGAGCCAGGCCGGGCCTGATGGTGAGTCGGCCCGGCCCGGCGGCCCGGTTTAAAAAAAAAGGAAAATTTTAGAACAAAATTTATTCAAAACAGTCAAAAATGAACCAAAAAATTGCTCATTTTGAGTAATCCTCCCCCATTATGAATAACAACGTGTATTTTTAGCTTTTCAACTCATATTTTTCAACAAATCGGAAAAATTTTAGTAAATTTTGCTTCAATTTTACTGTTCGGTAAAAAGGCGGGCCGGCCCGACAAAAATTCGGCCCGTTGACACCCTTGCTTTTCATGTTCGTGTTCGTTCGCGCACATTTTTTTCTTAAATTTATTTGTTCGCGTTCGTTCGCGAATAAAGCTAAATTTTCTGAACAGATGAAACGAACAAAAATTATGGAAAAATTAGCGTTAGGGTATCAAAATGCATCAAATTTAGCCAACAAAAGGTGTCGGGAGACTTGTATCAAAAACGAGAGATGGACTGCCCAAATTTACAGTTTTCTACTGCACAAATTATGAAAATTGTTCGATGTTCGTTCGTGAAAGAGGTCAAAATTGTTTACGTTCGTTCGGTTTTTCGAACAATTCTGATAAATTGTTCACGAACAAAAAAAACGGGCTGTTCGCTAAACCCTGTTTGCGACGCGGCTTTATGCCCAAGGTTGCTCATCAAATCATCGTCAACGATGCATCATCAAATCATCGTCAACGATGCATTTGATCGCCTGATAAATTATTAGACAAAATTGTTACGAACGTTCTTTACTCTACTAAAACATGTGTCAAACACACATAAACAAGCCTATGAAATACATCTAGACACAAGCGGCGCCGGAGATGATCTCGATGAGTTCACGGGTAATGACGGCCTGGCGAGTGCGATTGAACTGGAGGGTAAGGCGGTCAATCATTTCACCGGCGTTCTTGCTGGCGCCATCCATGGCAGTCATGCGAGAAGATTGTTCGCTGGTAGCTCCCTCCTTGAGAGCGTAATACAGGAGTTGAGCAAGCGAGTACTCGGTATAGCTTTGGAGAACGTCATCGTCGACGGAATCGTACGAAAGAAGCTTCTCGTTGGCTTTAATGGTATCCAGAGGAAGAACGGCGACACGGGTAGTGTCGTAAGAGACAACAGTTTTGAAACGGTTGAAAACGATTTCTCCCTAAGAAAAGAAAAAAACCATCTGTATATCACGAAAAAATATAAAAATTACCTCGTCGAACTCGTATCCGCTGTTGAGAATAGCGTTGGCAGCGATCGAAGCGTCCTCGAAAGACGGAGGAGCACGGCCAATGTCATTTCCAGTCCAAAGGATGTTTTCAGGGAAGAACCGCTGAATAGCAGCACGGCTTTTGTCGCCAATAAGAGCCAGCTTGTACTCCGTATCCGCAGGCTTGTTGTTGAGAATGTTCTTGGCTTCCTGCAACTTCGAAGTCAATACATCCGAAAAGAAGATCGCAAACTAACCTTGACAATGGACGAATGAACACCGCCACAAAGACCACGGTCGCTGGTGACAAGAATAAGAAGACGCTTCTTCGCCGCGGCCTCAGCTTCATGAGCTTGCTCCTTGACGCCGATGTTGTTGTAGAAAGCCTGAGCTCCCTCACCATAAGAGCGTGCGCCTTTCAGATCACGTTCCGCCTTTGCGTACTTGGCAGCAGCGACCATCTTCATGGACTTCGTAATCTTCTGAATGTTCTTGACAGACTTCAGGCGGATCGAAATGTCTTTGAGAGTCGCCATGCCGCGCTGCTGTTCCACTACCACATTCTGGCAGCCGGTAAGCTGGGAAAGACGAGAAGCACACTGGCGGAGCATGATCACTACCAAGACTAAAACAATAACGATAAACAACGGCGCAAACAAGGGCCAAAAACAACAATAAACGGCAAATCACGAAGACTCAAAAACGCACGACAGAGATAGCAAAATTAGCGACTAAGTGTATTGCCGAAGCATTTTTGTCGCTGTGAAAGTTTGCAGTGCGCACGCACTGCGTGGATTGTTCGCTTTCTCTTTCTATTGTTTTTTCCCAAACGCACTACTCATTTCCTGTGTTTCAGCTTTCTTATTTTTGAAATGAGTACCAACAGTGCTGTTGCCGAGAAGCTAAAGCGAAAAAAACGTACAAAAGAAGAGATTGAGAAGGAAGCGGTTCGTGGTTTTTCTTGATTGTTTATGAGTTCAGTTCTTCTTTTAGCGGGAAAAGAGTCTTAACAAAATTCAGAGGGAATCCCAAACCTCATACGGAAGCAAATGTGAAGAATACCTTTTTTGCTCTGTGGATTTGTCTTTGACTTTTATCGATGGTACGTTTTATTTATTCTATCACGGATAGTTCAATTGTGAATTTTATTACAGTGGCTATTGAATGGGAGTTAAAATCGCGCTTTTCCGATCGTTCATTGGAAAGCCAGGTTTCTTTCAACCAAACTATCCACAACGGCCAAGTTATTTGGAAAAGACGCCATGTCAAAGGAGTCGTCGATAACGATGTTGTCAAACGGATAACTGAGGATGTGAGGTGTTTTTTTTATAAAGTAATGAAGTCGTAGTATTCTTATTATAGATCGTCGAAGCATGTTTCTTGCACCTTCTTGATGAGGGCTCTTTTATTCAAATGACCAAAACTGACGAATTTGAAACGTTTGTGGACAAGGTTATAGAAGAGCATGATCATCCTGCACCCATGCTTACTGTTGCCGTTTACGGAGCTTCGGGGCCCAAAAACTGGCGGGTATGTAAAATAATTTTTTATTTGTGCAAGTTTTTTTTCAGAGTACGAACGCTGCTTTTGCAGTTTACGAAAAACACACTGCGCAGGTGCGCTTTTGCAACAACGCAGAAGATTTTAGTTTTCTTGTCGTTCAAATGCACCGCGCCGTCGCAAAATTGAGCAAGAAGGAAAATGCTCTTATTGCCGACGTGCACACCTTTGATATGGACAAGGGCGTCGATGCTGGTGACAATCTAAAAAAAGACTGGTGGCTTCGCATGCTCGGTCACATCCATCGCATTTCTGAGGAGCAAAAGCGGGCGGTGGTGACAACATTTCCAGATCCGTTTCATCTCTCAGATCAGCTCACCGCAATGAAACATAGTAATGCTATAAACATGCTTGCCTCTATCGAAACGGGAAATGGTCGACGCGTTGGTGCGGTAATGGCAAAAACCATTTACACTCTCCTCACTTCTACTTCGGGCACCGAAGTTATCATTGACACAGGTGCAAGATGACTGGTAGTTATTTTTTATATCAATTTCCTTGATTTATTCACATTTCTTTATTCTCTCAATGAATTGTGTCGTTTGTGTTGTGCAGGCTGAATACGATGGGAAAGAGAAGTTTTCCTTCGACAAGCGGTGTTCCATACTACGCAGGAAGCAAGATTTTTTTTCGCTAGCTTACATTCATCTGTGCTAGTGTGCGCTCTTCCTTAGACCGGTTTCTTTCCCTTTTCTGAGCAATTTGGTGGTTTTATGATTAGTCACAAAAAGATCCACTGCACTACGATGTAGGATTGTTTTGTCATTATTCTTGAGTTGTTTCGAGGTATTGTACCGATCACATAATAACAATCAGGCGTTTTATATAACAAAGCTATCGGTCTTTCTAACGATAGTGTTTCGACGTGTTTTTCCGTCATATTTGTTGTGTGTAATGCATACGTGCGTGATGATGTCCTTACACGATTGAAGTTGCCTTTTCATCCGTTGAATGAATCACGTTTCGCGGGCGATTATTCTGATACCGCGACTTTGATGCTAGTAGCAACTTGTTATTTGTAGCACTTTTTCAATGGCAACGTTGTCGGAAACTCCTCACAGGCACCTTGATCTTTATGAAGTATTAGGTATCGAGAAAGATGCTACCGATGATGCTATCAAGCGAGCCTATCGTAAGTTGGCTTTACGTTATCACCCGGACAAAAATCTCGACGGTGATCCTGAAAAAACTGAAAGAGTATGATTTTTTTAATTCAAAAATAAGTTTTACCATATTTTTTTAGTTCAAAGATATCAATTATGCTCATTCTGTTTTATCAAACCCCAGCAAGCGTCAGGTCTATGATGCGTATGGAGATATGGGTTTGCGGATGATGGAACAAGTTGGTGAAAACACAATGCTGTTTGCTCTTAAGCCATGGGTGAAAGTGAGAAATGTTTTTAAAATATGCTTGCCTTCAATATATGCACTTTAGTGGGTCTTCCTTGGCGTTGGCTGCTTGACGTGTTGCTGTTTTGGCGGTTGTTGTTGCTGTAAGTTATTTTTATCCCAAAATTTGACTTTCGGTTCGTAATCGTGGATTTTTAGGCATGTTTTTCTGTAATTGTTGTTGTAACTTTTGCTGCGGCAAGTATGCTCAAGAAAACACGGTTTGTTTTAAATTTATATTTTTTGAAGCATTTTATGCAATTCTTTCAGCAGTACTTTGACGAAACAGAGCAGACGGAACAAAACTTGCGTGACGATTCCCCGATCACGACTCAACCCACGTCGTCATATCAGTCCACCACTACTGCTTCACCAGAAAACAATGTTTAATACTTTTCTGAACAGACTTCATTGTGGTAACCCTCCATTGTTTTCAACGTTGACAACAGCTTTAGTTACCAACTTTAAATGTGTCGCTCGACAAATATGTTCTTTGCCTTCGAACTGGAAAACGTTTGCCTTACGTTACGGTCAGTTATGTGTCTTAAAACGTTACACGGGTCAGCTTTGTGTGAACGTTGATTACTCAATAGAATTACTTTTTTTTACTTCTTCAACTCCATGTAACAATTATACATGTTTCAATTAAACTGTTGATAGAGAAACTGTCGGCGTTGATATATAACATCCGGAAGAGCTCGATGCAACCACACGATGCCTTGCTTCACACGACGTCGTGCGGTTCGTTGAATTCTCTTTGACCGTCGAAGCTTGCAAATCGAAGACTTAACACTGATAATTCGGTCGGGGATCGTTGTATGGGATGTGGAACTGTCTACAATCTTGCTAATCGTTTGCAAGCAAAGCTTCAATGTCAAGTCTTACTTCGTCACAGCCGCCATTGATTTGTTCAATTTCGTTGTTTATGCGACGGGTGACTATGTTTTTTGCACATTCAATAAATGCAGATACAACATCGTCATGAGATTCGCATTTGCGTAAGCGATTCCTCCATGCTGTAATCAATTCATTCCATTCGCTTGATTTCATTTTATGACACCATGATTCGATTTCTGTTAACTCCTATAAATAAATAATGAATCCAAATATATTTACTTCGAGTGCATGAAAAAGAAATCATACCTTAAAGCTCAACGCCTTCCTCGGTTTTGCTTTCCAATCCATGAGCCAGGAGTAATCGGGTTGACGGGTCATCTGAAGCAAATCTTTTCGCTCTTGTTCCTGAAAAAAACATTATTCATGTATACAAAAAAAACGTAAAATTACTTTTCTGCTTTCAGCAATCTCAATTTCGCGTTGAATATCCGAAATCACGAGATTGGTCATCATGTTATCGGCATCACTAGCCTGGGCGTCCGACGCATAATACGAACGAGCCGAACGAGGTGGTTCAGTAGCATGAACTAGATTAGATGTAAACCACGACATCGCAATAAGATATATGGAAGATATGGAAGCAAGAACAGGGTCTGGCGGCATCTATTGCAAAGCACGGTGTTTATATATTAAAGCTGCGTCGTTGCCTCAGCAACTAATCCTCTGTTGTTCGACTTTAAGCCAGATAAACTTTTGCTTAAAAAACATTCTGGCTTTTTCTAGACACCGACAACTGACGTAATGCATGATTATCCAACATCAGAATTCTATATAAAACTCAAATTGACGAAAATTGAGTGTCATGACAAACAACAATAGAGTTGTTATTTGTTTTTTTCTGGAAACATATGTATGTTATATATGATGACGTATACTATTATATTTTTTTAACATTTCTAAAAGCAAAATGTGATAAAGAAGGTTTCAATCAGAGTTGTCGACCGAGCCAAAATTGCCGAGCCGAGCATTCGAGCGAGCGGCTCGGCTCGCTCGAACCGAGCATGGCAATTTTTTCCACTCAATTTTCGCTTAGAAAAAAAAAATTTACGGCAACAAAAACTATTTTATAACAAAAAACGTGTTTGGAATTGTACAATTTAGCGTAAATTAACTACAAATATCATAGTTTTGACATAAAAAAAAAGTCATTTTTCGTCATTTTTGGGTCATTTTTTAGGCTCGGCTCGGTGATCTTCGAGCCGAGCATTCGAGCCGCTCGGCTCGGCTCGCTCGAATGCTCGAAATGCTCGGCTTGATGCTCGGCTCGGTCGACAACTCTGGTTTCAATGTGTGACATCAGTTTGGCATTGTGTTCCTCATTCATTTTAAAAAGGTGTGCACGCTTTCTAAGACAAAAAATGTTTGACGCAAAAACTATCAGTTGTTATAATCGGTCAGGTTGATGGATGTAGCGAAATCCTTAGCGGAATTAGCTGTTGAGTTTGATCGTAACGAAGATTATGATAACGCCGCGATACATTACTTTGTAAGTTGCTGGTTCTCAATTTATCTAACTAAACTTCATTGTCTTCTTTTAGTTAAACGCTAACACTCGTTTTTTTCAGCACGCATCAGGTGTGATTTTTCGAAATATCGGTGCAAGTATATTACCAGAAAGTCTGCGAACTCTTGCCACCCAGTATCACAATCGGGGAGAACAGCTTTTGAAACGAGTCAGATCGCCACCAACTCAACGTCCAGAAAGAGGGACGCTGCCTGTCGAAATGGATCGAGCAATGTCTCTGTTTTCAGATGCGATGCATAAAGATAATGTAAATGCGGTTGATGACGCTTACAACGGATATCTACAAGCTGCAGAATTATCCATGTCAATTGTGAGTTAATCTGCAATGGTACATTTCCTACGAAAGCGCTTTTTTTCAGCTCAAAACTTGTATGGATGAAAATATTAAAGTTCGCCTGAAGAAATTGGCAAATTATGCTATTGAACGATGTGAACACATCAAACTGAGCAAAACTTCTCAAGTTCCCTTGCCTCCAGTTTTCCAGGATGATACTGCCTGCTTTGCTTTACCTGAAGTGCCAACTCATAGTTAGTTTTCACAATTTTATTGATTTTATATAGAAAATGATAATTACAGATATTTACGAAAGCGTATCAGGGGCTGTTCATGAGGCCAACCCAGAAAATTCTGCTGATGTTTGTAGAACTAATCTCGATTCTAACAAGGGCATTAATTTTTTAACTCACTCTACGGGCATGGCTGTCGGCTTGAATGAAAAAGAAATCAGAGTGCTCACTTTGACATCCACGATTAATCATCATAGATACTTGCCTTTTATGCCAAAAGACATAAACGAGCGTTTTATTTACCCTGTACCCTTTACGTTAGTAGTTATTTTTATGATTACGGTCATGTTTTTCTTTCTGTTATAGTGATAAGGAAGGTTTTCTGAAACTGGCTGCTAAACAACAGTCTCGGCTTGACACTTGGAAACGTCCAATTGAATTCATGAACGATCCAAAAATAATTGTCGACTTTGATTGTCACAAAATCAAACAGGTAGGTTTTTGGTTTTTTAACGCATACATCAGGCGCATCTTTTAGACAGTTGTTTCGGATTGTTCATTTGTGGCATCACTTGCTGTTGCTGCATACTACGAACGGCGATTTCAAAAAAGATTGCTTACAAAGTAAGTACTATTCGACATATTGTCGATTGTATAACAATGTTGTTTAGTATCATCTACCCGCAAAAAAATGGCGTTCCTGTTTACAATCCTTCGGGCAAATACATGGTTAAGATTATTATGAATGGTGTTCCCAGAAAAGTAAACACTTTTAAAATGTTTTTTTTAACATTTCAGTTCATTTTTTAGGTTATTATCGATGACTATTTGCCTGTTGGAAAGCAAAATCAGTTGCTTTGCTCTTTCACCACTGAGAAGAATGAGCTCTGGGTATCGTTACTTGAGAAAGCCTACCTTAAGCTTTACGGAGGTTACGATTTTCCTGGATCTAACTCAAATACTGATCTTCATGCTTTGACCGGATGGATTCCTGAAAGGATTTCATTCAATCTTCCAGAATTCAACAAAGATGTCATGTTTGACAAGTTGAGACACCGCTTTCACCAGGGTATATTAATTTGCTATCATAATGCAGTGTCATTTGTTTTGTTTTGTTTTTGGCTTTTTGTTTTTAGTTGTAGGAGGAAATTGAAGTAGCTGCCTCAAGACATGTTATACATATATTCGTTCACTTTCCGAAATCCAATTTCTGCTGAACCTTTAACAATTTTGTTATAGGTCATTGCTTGCTTACTGTCGTCACAGGAAAAATGACCACATCTGAAGAAGAGCGCACCGGTTTGGTGGAAACGCATGCTTATGCAATTCTTGATATCAGACTTGTTCAAGACAGACGGCTGTTGATGCTGAAGAATCCATGGTCACATATTCGATGGAAAGGCAGGTATTCTGAAACTGATACGATTAGCTGGACTCCTGCTCTTTGCAAGGCACTGAATTACGATCCGATAACGGCGGCAAACAAGGACGATGGCTTGTTTTGGATTGATTATGAGTCCCTTCTTCACTTTTTTTCCAGTATTTATGCCAATTGGGACCCTTCATTGTTTCGATACTCGTATGAGATTCATGAGTATGTTTTTTATGTATGTTGTACACTTTCTTAATATTTACCTATGTTTCAGTGCTTGGTCTGCTGGCTTGGGTCCTGTAAGAGACAGTTATCTAATTGCTGAAAACCCGCAGTATTATCTTGAAGTTCACAACGGGGGCGACGTTGCAGCACTTTGGATTCTTTTGACACGTCATATCACAGGCAGAGATGATTTTGCAAATAACAAAGAATACATTACAATTATGGTTTATGAAGGTGGCCAAAAAGTGTATCTTCCGCGTATGTGATTTCATTTTGTCCGGCCGTTAGATTTGCCTGTAATTTTTTAGTTGAATCTAAACCCATTTCAAATGGCGCCCGGATCAATAGCAATCATTATCTCTGCCAGCTTGTGCTTAAGAAACGAGGCAGCAATAAATTTACTCTCGTGGTTGCTCAGGTTGTTTTTTTTTGTCATTTACATGAATTGGAAAACAAAATTTTGCAGTATGAAAAAACAGCGACAATCTTGTATACACTGAAGGTTTACTGTGTGCAACCATTTATTTTTACACCGTTAAAAACAACATACAAGTACAAAAAAGAGGTAAGAGGCAGTCTGCGACAGGATTTAGGTCGGCCGACAAGATTTTTTTACAACTTTTTATTTTTTGAGCCAGAATTGTTCCCCACCTCTAAAAACCTCTATTCCCGCCAAACACAGATTTTTAAAACAATCGGATTCTGTAGATTTGGCTTCTGAAAGGTTTTTGATAAAAATTAATGCCACGCGCTCTGTTCATGGAGAAAAAGGCTGAACATTTTTTTATAAGGGTTTTCATAGACGCGGAACTCGAAAACGTAATTAAATTTTTTTTATCATTACGGCAAGTGCCACTTTTGGGCTAAAATTGATGGTTTTTTGGCCACCACAGATTGGGTTTTCAGAAGTGCCAACAATGGCATAGCCTATCTTTTTCCCCTTGTTTTGGCGCGTCGAATGGGGTCGCATGAAACAAAGGAGTGACCGCAATGAGGTCATCCATAGGCATTTATGATGCGCACTCGAGAAAACGCGCACCATTTCGCTTCAAGTGACAAAAAAAGAGCGTGCGCGCGCAAAAAAGGTGTCATGTTCAAAAAAACGCCGTGAAGCCAATTTTTGTTTTCTATGTCCACGGTCACTTTGGTAGGCTTTGGCATGTCCCAAAGATATATTTTTATCCTTGGGTATTTTACCTGACAATATTGGGCGATGCCACAGGCCTTGAAAAGACATGAAACTTTCAAACGCTGTAACTTTGTGCAAAACTATCCGATAAAATGTGCAACTAGCTTAATGTGATATTTGGGACATGAAGAAGCCTTAAAATTTAAAAGTGTTTATGTTTTCCAGGAGCAAGGAGAATGGAAAGGCGTTACAGCAGGGGGCTGTGGAAAGGGTGATATTGAAGCCATGAAGTATGTTTTTTGATAATAAATGTTTTGAAATATATATTTTTGTTTTGCAGAAGCAATCCAATTTATCAAGTCACTCTCGATCATGGTAGTGACGACAATGATCTTTTGTTTGAGCTCCGCGGTCCACGTGTTTTTTCCGTTGGCTTGGACGTTTTCCAAGTGTCATCTGTTCGTTCTAAAGTCTTTCCGTCCGCAAGTACTAACCCCTACAGGTGAGTGTTACACACTTGTGACTCCCACACACCTAATTACTTTTTTTACAGATCAGGTGTTAACATTCTGCGAGTGAACAAAGTACCTGCAGGAGTTTATAATGTTCGACTTTCGACATACGAAGCAAAACAAGAAGGGCCTTATATTTTGAAAGTTGAATCTTCTTGCGGTGTTACAGTAAAAAGAATTCAGTAAAAAGAAACTGATGTATGATCAGTGCATTGCACAAAACAACACAACAATGAATAGGGGATCCGGAATTCGATAACCTGTACATGTAATTCGGTGTGAAGGCATAGATACATTGAGTAAGGGTTGGTAATTCTTTGTTGTGTTTAGGGGGTAGAATATGTTAAACGAATCGTCTCATTAGCTGTATAACTTTTCGGGGGGCTGTTGATGTGCGGCATGTGGACCAGCGCTCTACAGCGTCAAAAACATTGCGCTGCTTCACAATCTCGAGAAAAGCAGTAAGGTTACCGTCTGTGTTGTTGTAGTGAGTGCGACCGGAAATGAAGCTACAAACATAAATGATTATACTACTAATTTTGTATATTATTGCTACACTTACATGAAACCATTATCAGCTAGAAACTGATTTAGCTTGTCATGAATTGTTTCGAGATCACTCAAAGGGGCGTTTACAAGCTCGGGAGCAATTATTGTATCAAACTTGTCATCTCCAATGATTTCTTTGAACTTATCAAGGTTACCAGTGATATACGAACATTTTGTTGCGAGGTTATTGCTATTTATGGTAGGTTTGATGTATAAATCAAAAGCGGCAGACTCCTAAAATGTTTTGGGTTTCTATTTTTGTCTGTTGATGTTTTTAATTACTTACGTCGTTGTAAAGCGTTGCATCTTTTGCTCCCATCATGATCGCATATACCGTAGGTACTCCAGTACAGAAACCAACTTCCAGGACAGATTGTCCTTCAAAGATGTGACTATCTTTTTCGACTTCTACAATGTGGTCGAAGGCTTGACAAATATTGTTGACTCCGCTCCACTTGTCAAGTTCGTCATTAGTATCACCAAAAAGAAGGCGATTACTTTTAGCCATCATAACCACCTGTTCATGCTCGTTTGCATGAAAATCTCCACTGGCGGAGCTCGGGGCCGAATAGTAGATAACGCGACCAGATTCCATTTCAAGTTTGCTCTCCATGATCATGGGTTCAGCGGAGTTCACAGCGGCGTTAATAATAACCATTTTCAAATGTCTGAAAAATATAAATGTTTTTATATCTAGAGTATTATCCAAGGATCTCTTAAAACATTCGTTTTTTTTGTCATTATATATGCAACATGTTATTCGACCAATTTTGGGAGGAACTTGTTTACACCAGAAAACTCAATTTTGTCAAAAAAAAGTTACAAACATCAAATTACTAAGGAAAGGACAGTATGCACCTAATTGTCATGATATAACTTTTCAAAAATAATAGAAAACACCAATGCTTTTTCAAAATATATGTTACTTAAAAAGTCTGACCATGAAGGAAGTCGTGCAAAAAATTTTTGCTAACGCTCATTTTATGTGGAGTTGTTAGGGCGGAGCACGAGAAGGGCAGAATTTTCTAGATGCTCTCATTTCGACCTTCTTTCTCGCTTTGTTGTGCGATGAAAAACATAGGGATGAAATTGCAGTCCACCCCGGTCTGCAAATTGATGTTTTATATTTAACGATGCATGGTGTGCAGCTGACTGCCTGAGAGTGCGAGAAGCACTACTGCTTGCTTCCAGAATATTCCCTTTAAAAAACATCAGCTCACAAAAAAAACGGTGTTTGAAATGCGCAAAAACAACGTTGTTTATTTCTGTGCCTAAATAATAGCATTTAGGCGTCAAAAAACTGCTGATTATTTGTACAACTCAAAAAACTGCTGATCAATTTGAATTAGTTACCCTTTACAAATAGTAGCATACAATTTTATGTTCTCATCGTCTTTCAAGACCATAAAATGGCACCTGTTATTTTGGTAGAAGGAACCATTTTGAATCATTTTTGGTGATACATTCATCATAACAATAAACAGTGAAAATGAAGATCAACACGTTTGACTGCTAATTTTTGTTTTCTTCTTACTACATTTTTCAAAGATCACCCACGTGCACTCGTGAAAATCATTTGTAAGCAAACACGTGCAGCGTTGCAACTGCTTAGAGATCATCCTGTTGATTCATTTAATCTTTAAAAAAATAGCAACAACATATTTTCATCGCAGTGAGTTTTAAATATGTAACAATTATGTTTATTTCGTATCCAGTGCACAACAGCAGTACAGCAAAAGAATGCACGCTTTAAAATAAGGCAGTATTTTAAAAACAATTGAGATAAATTAAAAAATGTAATACGCACTTAAACTATCCTCAGTGTTTGGTTTAAATATAGATTTAAATCAACCAGCGCAATGCTTTGCGGACCATAGATGGCATTGATGACCACTCAAAAGTGAGTTCTTTGTTGTCGCTACCTTTGATATGTGCCTGAAAAAACTCATTCGTCATCACAAAATAATTAAAATCAATAATTTACCTTGTATCTTTTGTTGTTATCACTGTCAGAAGTAGAATGGTATTTTAGGGATTTATCAGCATCATTGTTTTTTGCATTTGCGTTCAAATAGCGGGCTAGCAGCTCGGTAATGCGATCGAAACTGCCGGCAACATTAATGCATGTCTTTGGATCAACTGGATCACGCATCATGCCATGTGGACAAGCACAGTAAAAATCGCCTGGGGTGTTGACGCAGCCATGAGAGCAACCACCGTTTTGTTGCTGACATTCGTTTACATCTACAATTTGATTACTTATTTTGCTATATAGATACTCCTGCCAAGGACTATGACGTGGCGAATGTAGCTACGATTGACGGCGCCCTCTTCGTGCAATCCCGATACTCTTCACAATCTCTCTAACTTCTGTGATGAGTAATTAAACACGAGTAAGAGTAATAAATGTAAATGTAAAATGTATGCTATATAATTAATTTGATTTGAAAATTTTATATTTTCATTTGTAATATAAAACTAAATGCCATTTTAGAAAAAAGTATTTTCAGAAACAAAAAGTTCTCACAAAGAAAAATTCGAAATAATTTTTGTAATTGAAAAATTAAAACGGCCACATAGTGTAACAACATTATACAAAACATACCGAAACACATTTGTTTATTGAGGTAGTAGCCGCTGGGACAACGACCGCTGTGTGCTTTAAACGAGCAAGGGCACTCTCCTTCTGTTGCTGGAGGCAGTGTTGTCACAGGACGGAATGCATCCACATTGTGGAGATTGCAAGACGACTGAATGACTGCTGTGCCATCGTCTGAGCATAAGCACTGACAAGGTGACGTCTGATCTTGATCCCAGGGTTCATAATCGGGAGGTGCTGTCGTATCTATAATGTATAAAATTTTAAAGTTTGCTACAAATCAGGGTGACGAAACTCCCATGGGAATTAGAAATAGGGGAATTATCCCATGGGATTCCCATGGGAGTCCCCGGGGATATTTTTTGATACATCTAAAAAAGTGCATGTTCATGCAAAAAAAGATATCCAAATACGTCGTTATTTTGTTAGAGTAATAAAATTAACAATGAAAATAAAAGCATTCCCTTAATGAGAAAGAAAAAAACACGCGTCTACGACTGCGTAAAATAACGGCGGGATCGCGCATTTTCAAAATTTTGTGGGGAATTATCCCGTAATAGAGGGGAATAACGGTATAATTCCCGGGATAATTCCCATGGGACTTCTATGGAAATCCCCTTTTCGCCACCCTTGTACAAATAATACTGGCAAATTTGTAGTCAAAAAATATACCTTTATTGAGTTCGGCCGTATCACAGTTCTCAGCTTCGGTAGTAGCATTATTGTTCTCCAAAGCGAAGACAGTGATGACACAGACTCGATATACAGTGTCTGGAGGCAGATTGTTAATAACTTTGCCAAAGCTATCGCGGCAGCGAGCGTCTAATTTCTGCCATTTATCAATAGGCAGTGACGCATCAGGGGTGTAAAGCACGACATAGTTTGCTTTGTTGTTAGTGCAGCAAGTCCAAGATACCGATAATGATGTAGGAGATACCGGAGTTACATGAACATTGGTGGGTGCTTGATAGCTCACAAATGCTACAAATTTAAACAAAACCAATTTATTGTTAACGAAATGAAATCATACGTGTTGTTTTTTGTTTCGGACGTTGGGTAACAACTGTGGTTGATTTTGTAGGATACGTCGCACTCACTGATTTGCAAATAGCCAATGAGAACCAGCTGTTAAATAATTCAGTGCTGGCAGTCCAGTCCGAGAAATGAATTACTCTAAAATAACTAACAATGCAAAAAATTATATAATAGTAGCATGTTACCTTGCTGGATTTTTATCAGCTAAATGTTGTAACAAATTCGATGTAGGTTTGCGAATAGAAATTGCCATGATGTGATGTTCAAAATCAAATCGGGCATACTCGGCAGCGGGATTGGGATTATCGCTGCTTGTACCATCAGCACTAATAATTAACATAACCTTGTGAACACCGACGACAGCATTTTCTCGAGCTAATTCAACTGCTGTATCAATGCCCAATCCAAGTTTAGGAGACATTTCATCACTACAAAAAATATCACAACAATTGTTAAAAACAGATAAAAAAATAGCTTACTCAGTTTGTACAACATTTGAGATAACAGATGAGAACTCGTCAACAGTTAAACCCATTTTTTTGAATGGTATATCAACACTATTTACAGTCAAAACGTTGATTGACATTCTATCCAGTGCGTTGCCAAACTTGTATTGCAAGAAGTCAGAAACTAACGATAATACCCGTTCGAAATCCTGCAAAAAAACTATTCGTTAAACATTTTAAAAACATGAAAAATACTAACAGTTTGAGTAGACCTAGCAGTAGTATCAATAACAACAGATAACAAATATGGCCGTAAATACCCGTCTTTACACAATGGCATCGGCCGTATTGCCCGTGTAGTTCGTTGAGATCCAATATTATATGGTGATTGCGTAAAACCTTGGAATCTGAAAAAATAATTGTGTTGGCAAAAAAATAATTTATTTACTTACGCATCTGAAGAGTAGTCAGAAATTTCACGCTTTGTAGTTCCATACGAAGGTTCGGTGGTGTCAATATATCCAGCAGCAGGAGTAATATGACCGCATAAAGATTGGCGAATAAAACTAAGCTTTTCGCCCGAAAGCTCGTTAACCGAATTGATACGCATTACACGTTGGCTTGCAAATTCATTACCAACTAAACGTGAAAGAGATCCATAGCGTTCGGGGGAAGGATTAATTGCAATGGCAAATATTTGAATCCCTCGTTCACGTAATTCTTGCGCAGCAGTAGCTGCATTTCCGCGATTATTGCCGTTTGTAATCAGAACAATGGCTCGAGATGCATCCTCGCGTCCGTGAAGATGGAATTGTTGTTGAGCGGCATCCAAGCTTTTAAGAGCTATAGCAAAACCGCCTAGATGATCGCTCTCACTGATTTTTTGTAAAAGTTCAATCTTGTCTTCGTAGTGACCCAAAGCAACCGGAACACTGACTTTGTCACTAAAAATACTTTTGTCGATAATAATAACTTAATGCAAAACAATTACGTGTAGACAATGAATCCGACGCGAACGACATCTGGTGAAAGATCAAAGGATTCGTCAACAAGAACACCTATGCTTTCTTTCAGCGTTTCAAATTGATTGGCATCGAATGTAGAAGAATCGACAACAATCATAATGTCTAGCGGAAAGTCGATGCGGTTGCAAATGCGCGCCGGGAACGGTTTGGAAGCAGTGGTTTTTCGTACTGGCCAAACAGCGGAAAGATCTACATCACTTGGCAATGCCTAAATAAAAATCAGTCACAATTCATAAACAACATATATTAAAAAATTTCTTACATCGCAAATTTTGTCTGCGACAGGTCCGATGTCAGCAGAGCTAATACCGCGCCATTGCTCAAATTTGAAAATTCGATTTTCGTTTTCTTTTCCAACAATACTGATGTCTTCTTCGTGAGTTCCGCTAACAGAAACAACGAAAAGTTTTGCGTTGAGCTCATTACGAAGTATGGCAGAAGGTTCAGCAACAGAATCACTAAAAAAAAGACTGCAAGTTAAAATTCAGTGTACCAAAAATTACTTACGCAGAACTTCCGCTCTTGAAGACGATGACAACTCGTGGAGCCCCACTGACACCAGAAATCAAAAACTCAGCTCCAGTGTCGCGAAGAGCTTGACCCAAATGCGGCGCTCCTTTTAGCCTACGAATATCAACTAAACGGGACAACAAATTTGGAGCATGATCATAATCACCAAGTGCAACCGGAACATCGACTGAATCTCCATACTTTACGACGCCAACACGGACACGATTTTCTTTTAAATCGAAATGATCAATTAGAAATTCTTTTACAGCTTCCTTCATAACACGGTAATCCAGAATCTTCACATTTGCAGATGTATCAAAAACTAGAATTAAATCTATATAAGACTTAACAAAGCAGTGCGCTGAAGTAGGCCGAAAAGATCTAAAATAAATGAAATCATGAAATCATATTAGAAATGCAAAAAAAATTACTCAATAAAAACGAAGTTTCCAGTTGAATCAGTGGGCAAGAGGTTTCCGTCAGACAAATGAGGCCGCCCGTTATCGTCGATTGCAAAAGGAACACCAAAGCCGTCCACATAACGACCAGAATTATCGGTAGGGAGAAGCGAACCAGCATCGTCTACCACGGGATAAAGCAAACGCCCGGAGCTATCAGTTGGATGCAATCGGAAAACTTGACGACCGGATGTATTAATAGGTAAAGGTAGACCATTAGAATCGACGAGGCTACCAGATTCATCCGTAGGCAAAACATTACCGGTAACAGGATGAACAAAATTACCAGAAGAATCGGTAGGCAATAAGCTGCCATTCGGAAAAACAACACCAATGGGAGTTAAGGAAAGAGTTTCAGGTTCCGAAAAAATGTACCGACCCAAAGAATCCGTTGGCAAAGGCGACCCAGAAAGGTCAAACGGAACACCATTTTCATCTATTGGAATGCGACTGTTGTTTTTGTCGACATAAAAACCAGATGAATCAGTGGCGAGAAGTTGATCTTCAGAATCAATAATAGGTGACGACACTTTTCCAATTGCATCGGTTGGAAGAGCGCGATCAAGTAAATCAGAAGCATCAACCAGCAAAACGACACCATCTGCGTCCGTAGGCAATGGCGAACCATCTGGAGAAACGAATTGTCCTTCTGCGTTGACGGGAATGTGTTCACCAGTTTGAGGGTTGACAATGTTACCGCTGCTGTCAGTGGGCAACAATTGGCCGTCAGGACCCCGCACTTCAACTGGGGCACCTCCATCGGTCGTTGGTCGAGGCTTAGAAGTCGCCGGTTCGGGGTAGATATATCTGCCCGCGCTGTCTGTTGGCAATGGTTGTCCATCGGGTCCGATTGGTCTGCCAGCATCATCAGTCTGAACTGGTTCGCCGTCCTTGTCGACGTGGGTGCCCGTGGAATCCGTAGCTAGCGGCTGACCGTCAGAACCAATAACAGGTAAAACAGTTTTTCCGGATTTGTCCGTAGGCAAAGTATGATCAGGAAGATCGGTGGCTCTAACCAGTAAAACGACACCATCTGCGTCCGTAGGCAATGGCGAACCATCTGGAGAAGCAAATTGTCCTTCGGCGTTGACGGGAATGTGTTCACCAGTTTGAGGATTGACAATGTTACCGCTGCTGTCAGTGGGCAACAATTGGCCGTCAGGACCACGCACTTCAACTGGGGCACCTCCATCGGTCGTTGGTCGAGGCTTAGAAGTCGCTGGTTCGGGGTAGATGTATCTGCCGGCGCTGTCTGTTGGCAATGGTTGTCCATCGGGTCCGATTGGTCTGCCAGCATCATCAGTCTGAACTGGTTCGCCGTCCTTGTCGACGTGGGCGCCCGTGGAATCCGTAGCAAGCGTTTGACCGTCAGATCCAATGATCGGATAGACGATCTTGCCGGTGTCGTCAGTCGGTAGCGTGCTTGCAGGAATATCTGTTGTTTGAATAAGCAGAACAGTACCGTCAGATTCTGTAGGCAACGGTGACCCATCGGGGCCGACGTATTGGCCAGCGACATCAGTTGGAATAGGAAGACCAGTTTCAGGGTTGACAATGTTACCGCTGCTGTCAGTGGGCAACAATTGGCCGTCAGGACCACGCACTTCAACTGGGGCACCTCCATCGGTCGTTGGTCGAGGCTTAGAAGTCGCTGGTTCGGGGTAGATATATCTGCCGGCGCTGTCTGTTGGCAATGGTTGTCCATCGGGTCCAATTGGTCTGCCAGCATCATCAGTCTGAACTGGTCCGCCGTCCTTGTCGACGTGGGCGCCCGTGGAATCCGTAGCAAGCGTTTGACCGTCAGATCCAATGATCGGATAGACGATCTTGCCGGTGTCGTCAGTCGGTAGCGTGCTTGCAGGAATATCTGTTGTTTGAATAAGCAGAACAGTACCGTCAGATTCTGTAGGCAACGGTGACCCATCGGGGCCGACGTATTGGCCAGCGGCATCAGTTGGAATAGGAAGACCAGTTTCAGGGTTGACAATGTTACCGCTGCTGTCAGTGGGCAACAATTGGCCGTCAGGACCACGCACTTCAACTGGGGCACCTCCATCGGTCGTTGGTCGAGGCTTAGAAGTCGCTGGTTCGGGGTAGATATATCTGCCGGCGCTGTCTGTTGGCAATGGTTGTCCATCGGGTCCAATTGGTCTGCCAGCATCATCAGTCTGAACTGGTTCGCCGTCCTTGTCGACGTGGGCGCCCGTGGAATCCGTAGCAAGCGTTTGACCGTCAGAACCAATGATCGGATAGACGATCTTGCCGGTGTCGTCAGTCGGTAGCGTGCTTGCAGGAATATCTGTTGTTTGAATAAGCAGAACAGTACCGTCAGATTCTGTAGGCAACGGTGACCCATCGGGGCCGACGTATTGGCCAGCGGCATCAGTTGGAATAGGAAGACCAGTTTCAGGGTTGACAATGTTACCGCTGCTGTCAGTGGGCAACAATTGGCCGTCAGGACCACGCACTTCAACTGGGGCACCTCCATCGGTCGTTGGTCGAGGCTTAGAAGTCGCTGGTTCGGGGTAGATATATCTGCCGGCGCTGTCTGTTGGCAATGGTTGTCCATCGGGTCCAATTGGTCTGCCAGCATCATCAGTCTGAACTGGTTCGCCGTCCTTGTCGACGTGGGTGCCCGTGGAATCCGTAGCTAGCGGCTGACCGTCAGAACCAATAACAGGTAAAACAGTTTTTCCGGATTTGTCCGTAGGCAAAGTATGATCAGGAAGATCGGTGGCTCTAACCAGTAAAACGACACCATCTGCGTCCGTAGGCAATGGCGAACCATCTGGAGAAGCAAATTGTCCTTCGGCGTTGACGGGAATGTGTTCACCAGTTTGAGGATTGACAATGTTACCGCTGCTGTCAGTGGGCAACAATTGGCCGTCAGGACCACGCACTTCAACTGGGGCACCTCCATCGGTCGTTGGTCGAGGCTTAGAAGTCGCTGGTTCGGGGTAGATGTATCTGCCGGCGCTGTCTGTTGGCAATGGTTGTCCATCGGGTCCGATTGGTCTGCCAGCATCATCAGTCTGAACTGGTTCGCCGTCCTTGTCGACGTGGACGCCCGTGGAATCCGTAGCAAGCGTTTGACCGTCAGATCCAATGATCGGATAGACGATCTTGCCGGTGTCGTCAGTCGGTAGCGTGCTTGCAGGAATATCTGTTGTTTGAATAAGCAGAACAGTACCATCAGATTCTGTAGGCAACGGTGACCCATCGAGGCCGACGTATTGGCCAGCGGCATCAGTTGGAATAGGAAGACCAGTTTCAGGGTTGACAATGTTACCGCTGCTGTCAGTGGGCAACAATTGGCCGTCAGGACCACGCACTTCAACTGGGGCACCTCCATCGGTCGTTGGTCGAGGCTTAGAAGTCGCTGGTTCGGGGTAGATATATCTGCCGGCGCTGTCTGTTGGCAATGGTTGTCCATCGGGTCCAATTGGTCTGCCAGCATCATCAGTCTGAACTGGTTCGCCGTCCTTGTCGACGTGGGTGCCCGTGGAATCCGTAGCTAGCGGCTGACCGTCAGAACCAATAACAGGTAAAACAGTTTTTCCGGATTTGTCCGTAGGCAAAGTATGATCAGGAAGATCGGTGGCTCTAACCAGTAAAACGACACCATCTGCGTCCGTAGGCAATGGCGAACCATCTGGAGAAGCAAATTGTCCTTCGGCGTTGACGGGAATGTGTTCACCAGTTTGAGGATTGACAATGTTACCGCTGCTGTCAGTGGGCAACAATTGGCCGTCAGGACCACGCACTTCAACTGGGGCACCTCCATCGGTCGTTGGTCGAGGCTGAGAAGTCGCTGGTTCGGGGTAGATGTATCTGCCGGCGCTGTCTGTTGGCAATGGTTGTCCATCGGGTCCGATTGGTCTGCCAGCATCATCAGTCTGAACTGGTTCGCCGTCCTTGTCGACGTGGGCGCCCGTGGAATCCGTAGCAAGCGTTTGACCGTCAGATCCAATGATCGGATAGACGATCTTGCCGGTGTCGTCAGTCGGTAGCGTGCTTGCAGGAATATCTGTTGTTTGAATAAGCAGAACAGTACCATCAGATTCTGTAGGCAACGGTGACCCATCGGGGCCGACGTATTGGCCAGCGGCATCAGTTGGAATAGGAAGACCAGTTTCAGGGTTGACAATGTTACCGCTGCTGTCAGTGGGCAACAATTGGCCGTCAGGACCACGCACTTCAACTGGGGCACCTCCATCGGTCGTTGGTCGAGGCTTAGAAGTCGCTGGTTCGGGGTAGATATATCTGCCGGCGCTGTCTGTTGGCAATGGTTGTCCATCGGGTCCAATTGGTCTGCCAGCATCATCAGTCTGAACTGGTTCGCCGTCCTTGTCGACGTGGGTGCCCGTGGAATCCGTAGCTAGCGGCTGACCGTCAGAACCAATAACAGGTAAAACAGTTTTTCCGGATTTGTCCGTAGGCAAAGTATGATCAGGAAGATCGGTGGCTCTAACCAGTAAAACGACACCATCTGCGTCCGTAGGCAATGGCGAACCATCTGGAGAAGCAAATTGTCCTTCGGCGTTGACGGGAATGTGTTCACCAGTTTCAGGGTTGACAATGTTACCGCTGCTGTCAGTGGGCAACAATTGGCCGTCAGGACCACGCACTTCAACTGGGGCACCTCCATCGGTCGTTGGTCGAAGCTTAGAAGTCGCTGGTTCGGGGTAGATGTATCTGCCGGCGCTGTCTGTTGGCAATGGTTGTCCATCGGGTCCGATTGGTCTGCCAGCATCATCAGTCTGAACTGGTTCGCCGTCCTTGTCGACGTGGGCGCCCGTGGAATCCGTAGCAAGCGTTTGACCGTCAGATCCAATGATCGGATAGACGATCTTGCCGGTGTCGTCAGTCGGTAGCGTGCTTGCAGGAATATCTGTTGTTTGAATAAGCAGAACAGTACCATCAGATTCTGTAGGCAACGGTGACCCATCGGGGCCGACGTATTGGCCAGCGGCATCAGTTGGAATAGGAAGACCAGTTTCAGGGTTGACAATGTTACCGCTGCTGTCAGTGGGCAACAACTGGCCGTCAGGACCACGCACTTCAACTGGGGCACCTCCATCGGTCGTTGGTCGAGGCTTAGAAGTCGCTGGTTCGGGGTAGATATATCTGCCGGCGCTGTCTGTTGGCAATGGTTGTCCATCGGGTCCAATTGGTCTGCCAGCATCATCAGTCTGAACTGGTTCGCCGTCCTTGTCGACGTGGGCGCCCGTGGAATCCGTAGCAAGCGTTTGACCGTCAGATCCAATGATCGGATAGACGATCTTGCCGGTGTCGTCAGTCGGTAGCGTGCTTGCAGGAATATCTGTTGTTTGAATAAGCAGAACAGTACCGTCAGATTCTGTAGGCAACGGTGACCCATCGGGGCCGACGTATTGGCCAGCGGCATCAGTTGGAATAGGAAGACCAGTTTCAGGGTTGACAATGTTACCGCTGCTGTCAGTGGGCAACAATTGGCCGTCAGGACCACGCACTTCAACTGGGGCACCTCCATCGGTCGTTGGTCGAGGCTTAGAAGTCGCCGGTTCGGGGTAGATATATCTGCCCGCGCTGTCTGTTGGCAATGGTTGTCCATCGGGTCCGATTGGTCTGCCAGCATCATCAGTCTGAACTGGTTCGCCGTCCTTGTCGACGTGGGTGCCCGTGGAATCCGTAGCTAGCGGCTGACCGTCAGAACCAATAACAGGTAAAACAGTTTTTCCGGATTTGTCCGTAGGCAAAGTATGATCAGGAAGATCGGTGGCTCTAACCAGTAAAACGACACCATCTGCGTCCGTAGGCAATGGCGAACCATCTGGAGAAGCAAATTGTCCTTCGGCGTTGACGGGAATGTGTTCACCAGTTTGAGGATTGACAATGTTACCGCTGCTGTCAGTGGGCAACAATTGGCCGTCAGGACCACGCACTTCAACTGGGGCACCTCCATCGGTCGTTGGTCGAGGCTTAGAAGTCGCTGGTTCGGGGTAGATGTATCTGCCGGCGCTGTCTGTTGGCAATGGTTGTCCATCGGGTCCGATTGGTCTGCCAGCATCATCAGTCTGAACTGGTTCGCCGTCCTTGTCGACGTGGGCGCCCGTGGAATCCGTAGCAAGCGTTTGACCGTCAGATCCAATGATCGGATAGACGATCTTGCCGGTGTCGTCAGTCGGTAGCGTGCTTGCAGGAATATCTGTTGTTTGAATAAGCAGAACAGTACCATCAGATTCTGTAGGCAACGGTGACCCATCGGGGCCGACGTATTGGCCAGCGACATCAGTTGGAATAGGAAGACCAGTTTCAGGGTTGACAATGTTACCGCTGCTGTCAGTGGGCAACAATTGGCCGTCAGGACCACGCACTTCAACTGGGGCACCTCCATCGGTCGTTGGTCGAGGCTTAGAAGTCGCTGGTTCGGGGTAGATATATCTGCCGGCGCTGTCTGTTGGCAATGGTTGTCCATCGGGTCCAATTGGTCTGCCAGCATCATCAGTCTGAACTGGTTCGCCGTCCTTGTCGACGTGGGCGCCCGTGGAATCCGTAGCAAGCGTTTGACCGTCAGATCCAATGATCGGATAGACGATCTTGCCGGTGTCGTCAGTCGGTAGCGTGCTTGCAGGAATATCTGTTGTTTGAATAAGCAGAACAGTACCATCAGATTCTGTAGGCAACGGTGACCCATCGGGGCCGACGTATTGGCCAGCGGCATCAGTTGGAATAGGAAGACCAGTTTCAGGGTTGACAATGTTACCGCTGCTGTCAGTGGGCAACAACTGGCCGTCAGGACCACGCACTTCAACTGGGGCACCTCCATCGGTCGTTGGTCGAGGCTTAGAAGTCGCTGGTTCGGGGTAGATATATCTGCCGGCGCTGTCTGTTGGCAATGGTTGTCCATCGGGTCCAATTGGTCTGCCAGCATCATCAGTCTGAACTGGTTCGCCGTCCTTGTCGACGTGGGCGCCCGTGGAATCCGTAGCAAGCGTTTGACCGTCAGATCCAATGATCGGATAGACGATCTTGCCGGTGTCGTCAGTCGGTAGCGTGCTTGCAGGAATATCTGTTGTTTGAATAAGCAGAACAGTACCGTCAGATTCTGTAGGCAACGGTGACCCATCGGGGCCGACGTATTGGCCAGCGGCATCAGTTGGAATAGGAAGACCAGTTTCAGGGTTGACAATGTTACCGCTGCTGTCAGTGGGCAACAATTGGCCGTCAGGACCACGCACTTCAACTGGGGCACCTCCATCGGTCGTTGGTCGAGGCTTAGAAGTCGCCGGTTCGGGGTAGATATATCTGCCCGCGCTGTCTGTTGGCAATGGTTGTCCATCGGGTCCGATTGGTCTGCCAGCATCATCAGTCTGAACTGGTTCGCCGTCCTTGTCGACGTGGGTGCCCGTGGAATCCGTAGCTAGCGGCTGACCGTCAGAACCAATAACAGGTAAAACAGTTTTTCCGGATTTGTCCGTAGGCAAAGTATGATCAGGAAGATCGGTGGCTCTAACCAGTAAAACGACACCATCTGCGTCCGTAGGCAATGGCGAACCATCTGGAGAAGCAAATTGTCCTTCGGCGTTGACGGGAATGTGTTCACCAGTTTGAGGATTGACAATGTTACCGCTGCTGTCAGTGGGCAACAATTGGCCGTCAGGACCACGCACTTCAACTGGGGCACCTCCATCGGTCGTTGGTCGAGGCTTAGAAGTCGCTGGTTCGGGGTAGATGTATCTGCCGGCGCTGTCTGTTGGCAATGGTTGTCCATCGGGTCCGATTGGTCTGCCAGCATCATCAGTCTGAACTGGTTCGCCGTCCTTGTCGACGTGGGCGCCCGTGGAATCCGTAGCAAGCGTTTGACCGTCAGATCCAATGATCGGATAGACGATCTTGCCGGTGTCGTCAGTCGGTAGCGTGCTTGCAGGAATATCTGTTGTTTGAATAAGCAGAACAGTACCATCAGATTCTGTAGGCAACGGTGACCCATCGGGGCCGACGTATTGGCCAGCGACATCAGTTGGAATAGGAAGACCAGTTTCAGGGTTGACAATGTTACCGCTGCTGTCAGTGGGCAACAATTGGCCGTCAGGACCACGCACTTCAACTGGGGCACCTCCATCGGTCGTTGGTCGAGGCTTAGAAGTCGCTGGTTCGGGGTAGATATATCTGCCGGCGCTGTCTGTTGGCAATGGTTGTCCATCGGGTCCAATTGGTCTGCCAGCATCATCAGTCTGAACTGGTTCGCCGTCCTTGTCGACGTGGGCGCCCGTGGAATCCGTAGCAAGCGTTTGACCGTCAGATCCAATGATCGGATAGACGATCTTGCCGGTGTCGTCAGTCGGTAGCGTGCTTGCAGGAATATCTGTTGTTTGAATAAGCAGAACAGTACCGTCAGATTCTGTAGGCAACGGTGACCCATCGGGGCCGACGTATTGGCCAGCGGCATCAGTTGGAATAGGAAGACCAGTTTCAGGGTTGACAATGTTACCGCTGCTGTCAGTGGGCAACAATTGGCCGTCAGGACCACGCACTTCAACTGGGGCACCTCCATCGGTCGTTGGTCGAGGCTTAGAAGTCGCTGGTTCGGGGTAGATGTATCTGCCGGCGCTGTCTGTTGGCAATGGTTGTCCATCGGGTCCGATTGGTCTGCCAGCATCATCAGTCTGAACTGGTTCGCCGTCCTTGTCGACGTGGGCGCCCGTGGAATCCGTAGCAAGCGTTTGACCGTCAGATCCAATGATCGGATAGACGATCTTGCCGGTGTCGTCAGTCGGTAGCGTGCTTGCAGGAATATCTGTTGTTTGAATAAGCAGAACAGTACCGTCAGATTCTGTAGGCAACGGTGACCCATCGGGGCCGACGTATTGGCCAGCGGCATCAGTTGGAATAGGAAGACCAGTTTCAGGGTTGACAATGTTACCGCTGCTGTCAGTGGGCAACAATTGGCCGTCAGGACCACGCACTTCAACTGGGGCACCTCCATCGGTCGTTGGTCGAGGCTTAGAAGTCGCTGGTTCGGGGTAGATGTATCTGCCGGCGCTGTCTGTTGGCAATGGTTGTCCATCGGGTCCGATTGGTCTGCCAGCATCATCAGTCTGAACTGGTTCGCCGTCCTTGTCGACGTGGGCGCCCGTGGAATCCGTAGCAAGCGTTTGACCGTCAGATCCAATGATCGGATAGACGATCTTGCCGGTGTCGTCAGTCGGTAGCGTGCTTGCAGGAATATCTGTTGTTTGAATAAGCAGAACAGTACCATCAGATTCTGTAGGCAACGGTGACCCATCGGGGCCGACGTATTGGCCAGCGGCATCAGTTGGAATAGGAAGACCAGTTTCAGGGTTGACAATGTTACCGCTGCTGTCAGTGGGCAACAACTGGCCGTCAGGACCACGCACTTCAACTGGGGCACCTCCATCGGTCGTTGGTCGAGGCTTAGAAGTCGCTGGTTCGGGGTAGATATATCTGCCGGCGCTGTCTGTTGGCAATGGTTGTCCATCGGGTCCAATTGGTCTGCCAGCATCATCAGTCTGAACTGGTTCGCCGTCCTTGTCGACGTGGGCGCCCGTGGAATCCGTAGCAAGCGTTTGACCGTCAGATCCAATGATCGGATAGACGATCTTGCCGGTGTCGTCAGTCGGTAGCGTGCTTGCAGGAATATCTGTTGTTTGAATAAGCAGAACAGTACCGTCAGATTCTGTAGGCAACGGTGACCCATCGGGGCCGACGTATTGGCCAGCGGCATCAGTTGGAATAGGAAGACCAGTTTCAGGGTTGACAATGTTACCGCTGCTGTCAGTGGGCAACAATTGGCCGTCAGGACCACGCACTACAACCGGGGTTCCATTATATGTAGTTGGACGTATTTTTGTTGCGGTAGTTAGTAAATCTTTTTCCAATGCTTAAAATGTTTTGTGTTTATAAATAAGTTTGTCCCTCATAATTTTGAGAATTGTTCGATTCCAATTTCTATGTTTTAAATACAATTGAGTTTTCGAATTTCATTTATTAACTGTGTGATATTAGCGTGGGAAGTTGTATATTACTATTTAAGAAATGTATGGTACAATTTCTACAGGCATTTCCGGACATTTCTTTAGAAAACTTTAGTTAGTATCGTCAAAACCTTCCCAAATTATTACAATAAGGGTTTTCCTCGTTTTGATGTTTCTTACCCGTCCCTAGTCAAGAGTTATGCGACGTAACGCAATCAACATCCGCTACGAATATCCCCCTATATGGTGAGATAGAGTAATAAATGTGTGAATGTGTTGATGCTTTGTATAGATACTAGCGGCTACGATATGTCTAATCGCAGACCCGTACATTATTTAAAAACCATTCCAGAGTGTTACAAGCAAAATGTAGCACAAAATTGAAGTTTTAGTGGCTATAAAAAAGTGAGCGACTGTCAAGACGGTTGACGCAGCTAGTGTTTTATTATGGTACGATTTAATGTTAATTATTAGGTCGTTGCATAAAACGTGTCTCACTTTTGCACAGCATGTGCTTTTTGGTCAGTAGGGGCTAGAGATCGCATGCGCAGCTCATAGTGTGTTGACTTTGATAGCCTCTTGATTAATCAGTTTCGAACTTTTTATTACGATATTTCCACTATTGATACATATTGAATTTTGCAACGAACCATAATTCACAAAAAATATTAATTTTGAGCGATGTTACAATTTTTTTTAGTAAAAGTTGGCTAAAATGCATATCACAAAAACCTGAAGACTTATGAAAAATCCCTTTGACCAAAAGTTGCGTCTGATGGGTATCTACACGTATGCCAAAGCACAAATGTCGTATTCAATAGGGAAAGGAGCCTATAGCTGATAACCATTTTTTACCATTGAAAAAGCGCAGCCACCTGGTTGCCCGCACGGCTTTTACGATGTTCAGAGTTTGAACTCGCCAGTGCATGCGCGTAGTGTAATAATTTTAACAGCTTGATAAGAAGATCAGTTTTGATACTGTTATCCAGATATTTTTTTAGTAAATCGATTGTACGTCAAATATTTCAACGAGCCATACATAACTGCGAAAAAATATTAATTTTGAACAGTATTACAAGTGTTTCAAAGAAAATCGTTATCAGCTATAGGCTCCTTTCCCTATTGAGTACGACATTTGTGCTTTGGCATACGTGTAGATACCCATCAGACGCAACTTTTAGCCAAAGGGATTTTTCATAAGTCTTCAGGTTTTTGTGATATGCATTTTTGCCAACTTTAACTAAAAAAAATTGTAACATCGCTCAAAATTAATATTTTTTGTGAATTATGATTCGTTGCAAAATTCAAGATGTACCTGATCAACATTGAAAATATCGTAATCAAAAGTTCAAAACTGATTGCTCAAGAGGCTATCAAAGTCAACACCCTATGAGCGCGCATGCGTTTTCAAGCGTCTATTGTCCAAAAATAAAGTGAAAGCACATGCTGTGCTTTTGGGCTTTTAGATAATTTTCAAATATTTTAAGCCAGAATTGTTCCCTCCCCCTAAGAAGGTCTAGAACTGCGATACACAGATTTAAAAAAAAATAACTGTAGTTTTGGGTTCTGTAGATTTGGCTTCTGAAAGGATTTTGATAAAAATTGATGCCGCGTGCCACATTTGTCCGAAAAAGAAGCTAAAAAATTTTTATGGGGGTTTTGAGGGCGGGGAACACGAAGTGGTATTCAGATTTTTTTATCGTTACGGTAAGTGCCAATTTTAGGCTTAATTGTTGTGTTTGTTGGCCACCACAGGTTGGGTTTTCAGACGTGAATACATTGGCATAGTCTATCTTTTTCCGCTTGTTCTGACGCCTCAAATAATGTATAAAACAAAATTTGCAAGGTACCCTAAAAATTGTCATCCATAGGCTTTTATGGTGCGCACTCGAAAAAACGCGCGCAAAAAGCCATTTTTGGGTTTGGGTTCGGGTTCGAGTCGTGTTATCCGAAAATTTCGGGTTCGGTTTCGAGTTCGGGTCGGGTTTTCCAAATTTCGGGTTTGAGAACCCGACAATAAAAGTCAAAATGAGAAAAAAAGTTGAAAAAAATCGTTAAACATGTCAAAAATTTGCTTCTGAAGACGCAATATTTGTTATATTAGCCTCCACAATGCAAAAATATAAGTACAATTAAATAAATTTACCGATTTTATGAAAAAAAAATTCGGGTTTCGGGTCGGGTCATTCAGCTAACTCGCCCAAAACCCAAAAATTTCGGGTTTCGGGTCGGGTAACCCGAAATTTTCGGGTTCGGGTTCGGGTTCGGGTCGGGTTACCCGAAAATTTCGTGTTCGGTGTTGGGTTCGGGTCGGGTTACCCGAAAAATTTCCGAAACCGGTGTTTTTCACCGCCCGGGCCGGGCCGGTGTTTTCCACCGCCCGGGCCGGGCCGATTGGTTTTGTTGGCCGGCCCGGGCCAAGACGGGCCGTAAAAAAATAAAAAAATCATGCATATTTTACGCAAAATTTATGAAAAAGTAAAAGCCGCGAAGAATGCAAAGAAATGCACGCAGAATGCGGACCTGGCACCGCTCCTTTGGGTTAATCTGGAAGCAAAAAGTAAATGGCGGGCACCGTAATTTTGTCGTTGGTTCATAATTGTGCGGAAATGAATCTGTGCAACGAGGGAGTAATTCAGTCTCCTTCGGGTTTGTTGTTGTTTTTTAACGGTTTTTCGACGATAAAATTTATTTACAAAACTAGGTACTATAGTTTTGTAAATAAATATATTAAGGCGAGCCGACCTGGTAGCACTACAAGACTTCCCCCCCCATTTGTTTTGAGGAGTTGTGATTGTGAAAGCGCGAATAAAATTTTTTTTTTAATAAGATGGAATAAAAGCAAATTCATCTAAGCAATTTTTTATAAATGCATTTTAAATCTTACATGGTTGGTTGCACAGTACATTCATCCAATAAGCAGTGTTACTCTTAAGTGTATTCCAAGTTGGTGATGTAATGTGAATAACAAAAATATTTGATGTTTCTAAGTTTTCTAATTCTTTAATAGCATCGGACCTAGAAAAGAAACGTTATAAAGTTGGAATCACATCATTAACGACACATACGGTATATCGGTATCATGAACATGAAGGAGTATTTTTTTATAAAACACTGGATGTTCAGCAAATAAGCTACCGGATGTCTTAAAGGCGAGTTGTGTATCGGGATATCCACCAACAAAATGCATATCCCTAATTTCGTCTTCAAGTTCGGCAATATTATCATAATTTCCAATATCGACTGCAACCTGAACATTTGAACCGTAGTTTGTAACACCGAATTTGATATAGCTGTTATCTGCTACACTTTTTACGAAATCGACGATTAAATTAATCAATTGGGTTTTGTAGTCAAATGTTTTATCTGAGGTTTCAAGTAAAATCAACAACTTTGCGTCATAGAGCTTTTGCTGACAATCGACGCTTACATCATTTGGAGGAATTGTTGTAGGAAACATTGTCGCTGGATACAATGTTACCAAATCTAGTGTGGATACTGTAGGCAGAAACACGTTTCCTTTTTGACATGAAAATTCAATCAAGTTAATAATTTGATTACCGCTAATCACATTAAAATCGTTGTACAAAATAACATTACGCGTTTGGCCATTAAGTTCGGCATGATAGTTTTCAGGTCCAATGGTGTAAATATTTACACTACTATTCAACACAGAGCGATCGTTGTCACTTTTACTGAAAAAAAAGTAAGTTTCAATATCAAAAAAAAAAAAAATTACATGTCCTTTCCGTTGCTCAATAAAATAACGATTGATGATGCCTGATGTCTACCAAAACTTCTGAACTGCTGGGCAGCCGCTGAATAACCCGCTGAAACAGATGGCGCTCCCAAAGAATAAACATCGGAAGTGGATTCTTCTATTTTAGACAAAAATTCTGACTGCTCATTGTAACCACCAAGATTGACAGGAATCTTCACATTTGTACCGTAAAGCAAAAATGATACTTGCGAAACGTCAGGTGCAAAATTCAAGCGGCTAACAGTAGAACGAACGATTGACAGTACGGCAGAACGATGAGTGTTAAATAGATCCGCATTGACAACGAAAATGACGTCAACCAGTACATTTTGTATCAAACAATTCAATGGTACATCACTCCGGATTTCAGTGGCAGGAGCAATTGTCACAGGTTCAGGATAGATATATCTGCCGGCGCTGTCTGTTGGCAATGGTTGTCCATCGGGTCCAATTGGTCTGCCAGCATCATCAGTCTGAACTGGTTCGCCGTCCTTGTCGACGTGGGCGCCCGTGGAATCCGTAGCAAGCGTTTGACCGTCAGATCCAATGATCGGATAGACGATCTTGCCGGTGTCGTCAGTCGGTAGCGTGCTTGCAGGAATATCTGTTGTTTGAATAAGCAGAACAGTACCATCAGATTCTGTAGGCAACGGTGACCCATCGGGGCCGACGTATTGGCCAGCGGCATCAGTTGGAATAGGAAGACCAGTTTCAGGGTTGACAATGTTACCGCTGCTGTCAGTGGGCAACAATTGGCCGTCAGGACCACGCACTTCAACTGGGGCACCTCCATCGGTCGTTGGTCGAGGCTTAGAAGTCGCTGGTTCGGGGTAGATATATCTGCCGGCGCTGTCTTTTGGCAATGGTTGTCCATCGGGTCCGATTGGTCTGCCAGCCTCATCAGTCTGAACTGGTTCGCCGTCCTTGTCGACGTGGGCGCCCGTGGAATCCGTAGCAAGCGTTTGACCGTCAGATCCAATGATCGGATAGACGATCTTGCCGGTGTCGTCAGTCGGTAGCGTGCTTGCAGGAATATCTGTTGTTTGAATAAGCAGAACAGTACCATCAGATTCTGTAGGCAACGGTGACCCATCGGGGCCGACGTATTGGCCAGCGGCATCAGTTGGAATAGGAAGACCAGTTTCAGGGTTGACAATGTTACCGCTGCTGTCAGTGGGCAACAATTGGCCGTCAGGACCACGCACTTCAACTGGGGCACCTCCATCGGTCGTTGGTCGAGGCTTAGAAGTCGCTGGTTCGGGGTAGATGTATCTGCCGGCGCTGTCTGTTGGCAATGGTTGTCCATCGGGTCCGATTGGTCTGCCAGCATCATCAGTCTGAACTGGTTCGCCGTCCTTGTCGACGTGGGCGCCCGTGGAATCCGTAGCAAGCGTTTGACCGTCAGATCCAATGATCGGATAGACGATCTTGCCGGTGTCGTCAGTCGGTAGCGTGCTTGCAGGAATATCTGTTGTTTGAATAAGCAGAACAGTACCATCAGATTCTGTAGGCAACGGTGACCCATCGGGGCCGACGTATTGGCCAGCGGCATCAGTTGGAATAGGAAGACCAGTTTCAGGGTTGACAATGTTACCGCTGCTGTCAGTGGGCAACAATTGGCCGTCAGGACCACGCACTTCAACTGGGGCACCTCCATCGGTCGTTGGTCGAGGCTTAGAAGTCGCTGGTTCGGGGTAGATGTATCTGCCGGCGCTGTCTTTTGGCAATGGTTGTCCATCGGGTCCGATTGGTCTGCCAGCCTCATCAGTCTGAACTGGTTCGCCGTCCTTGTCGACGTGGGCGCCCGTGGAATCCGTAGCAAGCGTTTGACCGTCAGATCCAATGATCGGATAGACGATCTTGCCGGTGTCGTCAGTCGGTAGCGTGCTTGCAGGAATATCTGTTGTTTGAATAAGCAGAACAGTACCATCAGATTCTGTAGGCAACGGTGACCCATCGGGGCCGACGTATTGGCCAGCGGCATCAGTTGGAATAGGAAGACCAGTTTCAGGGTTGACAATGTTACCGCTGCTGTCAGTGGGCAACAACTGGCCGTCAGGACCACGCACTTCAACTGGGGCACCTCCATCGGTCGTTGTTCGAGGCTTAGAAGTCGCCGGTTCGGGGTAGATATATCTGCCGGCGCTGTCTGTTGGCAATGGTTGTCCATCGGGTCCAATTGGTCTGCCAGCATCATCAGTCTGAACTGGTTCGCCGTCCTTGTCGACGTGGGTGCCCGTAGAATCCGTAGCTAGCGGCTGACCGTCAGAACCAATAACAGGTAAAACAGTTTTTCCGGATTTGTCCGTAGGCAAAGTATGATCAGGAAGATCGGTGGCTCTAACCAGTAAAACGACACCATCTGCGTCCGTAGGCAATGGCGAACCATCTGGAGAAACGAATTGTCCTTCTGCGTTGACGGGAATGTGTTCACCAGTTTGAGGGTTGACAATGTTACCGCTGCTGTCAGTGGGCAACAATTGGCCGTCAGGACCCCGCACTTCAACTGGGGCACCTCCATCGGTCGTTGGTCGAGGCTTAGAAGTCGCCGGTTCGGGGTAGATATATCTGCCGGCGCTGTCTGTTGGCAATGGTTGTCCATCGGGTCCGATTGGTCTGCCAGCATCATCAGTCTGAACTGGTTCGCCGTCCTTGTCGACGTGGGCGCCCGTGGAATCCGTAGCAAGCGTTTGACCGTCAGATCCAATGATCGGATAGACGATCTTGCCGGTGTCGTCAGTCGGTAGCGTGCTTGCAGGAATATCTGTTGTTTGAATAAGCAGAACAGTACCGTCAGATTCTGTAGGCAACGGTGACCCATCGGGGCCGACGTATTGGCCAGCTGCATCAGTTGGAATAGGAAGACCAGTTTCAGGGTTGACAATGTTACCGCTGCTGTCAGTGGGCAACAATTGGCCGTCAGGACCACGCACTTCAACTGGGGCACCTCCATCGGTCGTTGTTCGAGGCTTAGAAGTCGCCGGTTCGGGGTAGATATATCTGCCGGCGCTGTCTGTTGGCAATGGTTGTCCATCGGGTCCGATTGGTCTGCCAGCATCATCAGTCTGAACTGGTTCGCCGTCCTTGTCGACGTGGGCGCCCGTGGAATCCGTAGCAAGCGTTTGACCGTCAGATCCAATGATCGGATAGACGATCTTGCCGGTGTCGTCAGTCGGTAGCGTGCTTGCAGGAATATCTGTTGTTTGAATAAGCAGAACAGTACCGTCAGATTCTGTAGGCAACGGTGACCCATCGGGGCCGACGTATTGGCCAGCTGCATCAGTTGGAATAGGAAGACCAGTTTCAGGGTTGACAATGTTACCGCTGCTGTCAGTGGGCAACAATTGGCCGTCAGGACCACGCACTTCAACTGGGGCACCTCCATCGGTCGTTGGTCGAGGCTTAGAAGTCGCTGGTTCGGGGTAGATATATCTGCCGGCGCTGTCTGTTGGCAATGGTTGTCCATCGGGTCCAATTGGTCTGCCAGCATCATCAGTCTGAACTGGTTCGCCGTCCTTGTCGACGTGGGCGCCCGTGGAATCCGTAGCAAGCGTTTGACCGTCAGATCCAATGATCGGATAGACGATCTTGCCGGTGTTGTCAGTCGGTAGCGTGCTTGCAGGAATATCTGTTGTTTGAATAAGCAGAACAGTACCATCAGATTCTGTAGGCAACGGTGACCCATCGGGGCCGACGTATTGGCCAGCGGCATCAGTTGGAATAGGAAGACCAGTTTCAGGGTTGACAATGTTACCGCTGCTGTCAGTGGGCAACAATTGGCCGTCAGGACCACGCACTTCAACTGGGGCACCTCCATCGGTCGTTGGTCGAGGCTTAGAAGTCGCTGGTTCGGGGTAGATATATCTGCCGGCGCTGTCTGTTGGCAATGGTTGTCCATCGGGTCCAATTGGTCTGCCAGCATCATCAGTCTGAACTGGTTCGCCGTCCTTGTCGACGTGGGCGCCCGTGGAATCCGTAGCAAGCGTTTGACCGTCAGATCCAATGATCGGATAGACGATCTTGCCGGTGTCGTCAGTCGGTAGCGTGCTTGCAGGAATATCTGTTGTTTGAATAAGCAGAACAGTACCATCAGATTCTGTAGGCAACGGTGACCCATCGGGGCCGACGTATTGGCCAGCGGCATCAGTTGGAATAGGAAGACCAGTTTCAGGGTTGACAATGTTACCGCTGCTGTCAGTGGGCAACAATTGGCCGTCAGGACCACGCACTTCAACTGGGGCACCTCCATCGGTCGTTGGTCGAGGCTTAGAAGTCGCTGGTTCGGGGTAGATGTATCTGCCGGCGCTGTCTGTTGGCAATGGTTGTCCATCGGGTCCGATTGGTCTGCCAGCATCATCAGTCTGAACTGGTTCGCCGTCCTTGTCGACGTGGGCGCCCGTGGAATCCGTAGCAAGCGTTTGACCGTCAGATCCAATGATCGGATAGACGATCTTGCCGGTGTCGTCAGTCGGTAGCGTGCTTGCAGGAATATCTGTTGTTTGAATAAGCAGAACAGTACCATCAGATTCTGTAGGCAACGGTGACCCATCGGGGCCGACGTATTGGCCAGCGGCATCAGTTGGAATAGGAAGACCAGTTTCAGGGTTGACAATGTTACCGCTGCTGTCAGTGGGCAACAATTGGCCGTCAGGACCACGCACTTCAACTGGGGCACCTCCATCGGTCGTTGGTCGAGGCTTAGAAGTCGCTGGTTCGGGGTAGATGTATCTGCCGGCGCTGTCTTTTGGCAATGGTTGTCCATCGGGTCCGATTGGTCTGCCAGCCTCATCAGTCTGAACTGGTTCGCCGTCCTTGTCGACGTGGGCGCCCGTGGAATCCGTAGCAAGCGTTTGACCGTCAGATCCAATGATCGGATAGACGATCTTGCCGGTGTCGTCAGTCGGTAGCGTGCTTGCAGGAATATCTGTTGTTTGAATAAGCAGAACAGTACCATCAGATTCTGTAGGCAACGGTGACCCATCGGGGCCGACGTATTGGCCAGCGGCATCAGTTGGAATAGGAAGACCAGTTTCAGGGTTGACAATGTTACCGCTGCTGTCAGTGGGCAACAATTGGCCGTCAGGACCACGCACTTCAACTGGGGCACCTCCATCGGTCGTTGGTCGAGGCTTAGAAGTCGCTGGTTCGGGGTAGATGTATCTGCCGGCGCTGTCTTTTGGCAATGGTTGTCCATCGGGTCCGATTGGTCTGCCAGCCTCATCAGTCTGAACTGGTTCGCCGTCCTTGTCGACGTGGGCGCCCGTGGAATCCGTAGCAAGCGTTTGACCGTCAGATCCAATGATCGGATAGACGATCTTGCCGGTGTCGTCAGTCGGTAGCGTGCTTGCAGGAATATCTGTTGTTTGAATAAGCAGAACAGTACCATCAGATTCTGTAGGCAACGGTGACCCATCGGGGCCGACGTATTGGCCAGCGGCATCAGTTGGAATAGGAAGACCAGTTTCAGGGTTGACAATGTTACCGCTGCTGTCAGTGGGCAACAACTGGCCGTCAGGACCACGCACTTCAACTGGGGCACCTCCATCGGTCGTTGTTCGAGGCTTAGAAGTCGCCGGTTCGGGGTAGATATATCTGCCGGCGCTGTCTGTTGGCAATGGTTGTCCATCGGGTCCAATTGGTCTGCCAGCATCATCAGTCTGAACTGGTTCGCCGTCCTTGTCGACGTGGGTGCCCGTAGAATCCGTAGCTAGCGGCTGACCGTCAGAACCAATAACAGGTAAAACAGTTTTTCCGGATTTGTCCGTAGGCAAAGTATGATCAGGAAGATCGGTGGCTCTAACCAGTAAAACGACACCATCTGCGTCCGTAGGCAATGGCGAACCATCTGGAGAAACGAATTGTCCTTCTGCGTTGACGGGAATGTGTTCACCAGTTTGAGGGTTGACAATGTTACCGCTGCTGTCAGTGGGCAACAATTGGCCGTCAGGACCCCGCACTTCAACTGGGGCACCTCCATCGGTCGTTGGTCGAGGCTTAGAAGTCGCCGGTTCGGGGTAGATATATCTGCCGGCGCTGTCTGTTGGCAATGGTTGTCCATCGGGTCCGATTGGTCTGCCAGCATCATCAGTCTGAACTGGTTCGCCGTCCTTGTCGACGTGGGCGCCCGTGGAATCCGTAGCAAGCGTTTGACCGTCAGATCCAATGATCGGATAGACGATCTTGCCGGTGTCGTCAGTCGGTAGCGTGCTTGCAGGAATATCTGTTGTTTGAATAAGCAGAACAGTACCGTCAGATTCTGTAGGCAACGGTGACCCATCGGGGCCGACGTATTGGCCAGCGGCATCAGTTGGAATAGGAAGACCAGTTTCAGGGTTGACAATGTTACCGCTGCTGTCAGTGGGCAACAACTGGCCGTCAGGACCACGCACTTCAACTGGGGCACCTCCATCGGTCGTTGGTCGAGGCTTAGAAGTCGCTGGTTCGGGGTAGATGTATCTGCCGGCGCTGTCTGTTGGCAATGGTTGTCCATCGGGTCCGATTGGTCTGCCAGCATCATCAGTCTGAACTGGTTCGCTGTCCTTGTCGACGTGGGCGCCCGTGGAATCCGTAGCAAGCGTTTGACCGTCAGATCCAATGATCGGATAGACGATCTTGCCGGTGTCGTCAGTCGGTAGCGTGCTTGCAGGAATATCTGTTGTTTGAATAAGCAGAACAGTACCATCAGATTCTGTAGGCAACGGTGACCCATCGGGGCCGACGTATTGGCCAGCGGCATCAGTTGGAATAGGAAGACCAGTTTCAGGGTTGACAATGTTACCGCTGCTGTCAGTGGGCAACAATTGGCCGTCAGGACCACGCACTTCAACTGGGGCACCTCCATCGGTCGTTGGTCGAGGCTTAGAAGTCGCTGGTTCGGGGTAGATGTATCTGCCGGCGCTGTCTGTTGGCAATGGTTGTCCATCGGGTCCGATTGGTCTGCCAGCATCATCAGTCTGAACTGGTTCTTCGTCCTTGTCGACGTGGGCGCCCGTGGAATCCGTAGCAAGCGTTTGACCGTCAGATCCAATGATCGGATAGACGATCTTGCCGGTGTCGTCAGTCGGTAGCGTGCTTGCAGGAATATCTGTTGTTTGAATAAGCAGAACAGTACCATCAGATTCTGTAGGCAACGGTGACCCATCGGGGCCGACGTATTGGCCAGCGGCATCAGTTGGAATAGGAAGACCAGTTTCAGGGTTGACAATGTTGCCGCTGCTGTCAGTGGGCAACAATTGGCCGTCAGGACCACGCACTTCAACTGGGGCACCTCCATCGGTCGTTGGTCGAGGCTTAGAAGTCGCTGGTTCGGGGTAGATGTATCTGCCGGCGCTGTCTGTTGGCAATGGTTGTCCATCGGGTCCGATTGGTCTGCCAGCATCATCAGTCTGAACTGGTTCGCCGTCCTTGTCGACGTGGGCGCCCGTGGAATCCGTAGCTAGCGGCTGACCGTCAGAACCAATAACAGGTAAAACAGTTTTTCCGGATTTGTCCGTAGGCAAAGTATGATCAGGAAGATCGGTGGCTCTAACCAGTAAAACGACACCATCTGCGTCCGTAGGCAATGGCGAACCATCTGGAGAAACGAATTGTCCTTCTGCGTTGACGGGAATGTGTTCACCAGTTTGAGGGTTGACAATGTTGCCGCTGCTGTCAGTGGGCAACAATTGGCCGTCAGGACCACGCACTTCAACTGGGGCACCTCCATCGGTCGTTGGTCGAGGCTTAGAAGTCGATGGTTCGGGGTAGATGTATCTGCCGGCGCTGTCTGTTGGCAATGGTTGTCCATCGGGTCCGATTGGTCTGCCAGCATCATCAGTCTGAACTGGTTCGCCGTCCTTGTCGACGTGGGCGCCCGTGGAATCCGTAGCAAGCGTTTGACCGTCAGATCCAATGATCGGATAGACGATCTTGCCGGTGTCGTCAGTCGGTAGCGTGCTTGCAGGAATATCTGTTGTTTGAATAAGCAGAACAGTACCATCAGATTCTGTAGGCAACGGTGACCCATCGGGGCCGACGTATTGGCCAGCGGCATCAGTTGGAATAGGAAGACCAGTTTCAGGGTTGACAATGTTACCGCTGCTGTCAGTGGGCAACAATTGGCCGTCAGGACCACGCACTTCAACTGGGGCACCTCCATCGGTCGTTGGTCGAGGCTTAGAAGTCGCTGGTTCGGGGTAGATGTATCTGCCGGCGCTGTCTGTTGGCAATGGTTGTCCATCGGGTCCGATTGGTCTGCCAGCATCATCAGTCTGAACTGGTTCTTCGTCCTTGTCGACGTGGGCGCCCGTGGAATCCGTAGCAAGCGTTTGACCGTCAGATCCAATGATCGGATAGACGATCTTGCCGGTGTCGTCAGTCGGTAGCGTGCTTGCAGGAATATCTGTTGTTTGAATAAGCAGAACAGTACCATCAGATTCTGTAGGCAACGGTGACCCATCGGGGCCGACGTATTGGCCAGCGGCATCAGTTGGAATAGGAAGACCAGTTTCAGGGTTGACAATGTTACCGCTGCTGTCAGTGGGCAACAATTGGCCGTCAGGACCACGCACTTCAACTGGGGCACCTCCATCGGTCGTTGGTCGAGGCTTAGAAGTCGCTGGTTCGGGGTAGATATATCTGCCGGCGCTGTCTGTTGGCAATGGTTGTCCATCGGGTCCAATTGGTCTGCCAGCATCATCAGTCTGAACTGGTTCGCCGTCCTTGTCGACGTGGGCGCCCGTGGAATCCGTAGCAAGCGTTTGACCGTCAGATCCAATGATCGGATAGACGATCTTGCCGGTGTTGTCAGTCGGTAGCGTGCTTGCAGGAATATCTGTTGTTTGAATAAGCAGAACAGTACCATCAGATTCTGTAGGCAACGGTGACCCATCGGGGCCGACGTATTGGCCAGCGGCATCAGTTGGAATAGGAAGACCAGTTTCAGGGTTGACAATGTTACCGCTGCTGTCAGTGGGCAACAATTGGCCGTCAGGACCACGCACTTCAACTGGGGCACCTCCATCGGTCGTTGGTCGAGGCTTAGAAGTCGCTGGTTCGGGGTAGATGTATCTGCCGGCGCTGTCTGTTGGCAATGGTTGTCCATCGGGTCCGATTGGTCTGCCAGCATCATCAGTCTGAACTGGTTCGCCGTCCTTGTCGACGTGGGCGCCCGTGGAATCCGTAGCAAGCGTTTGACCGTCAGATCCAATGATCGGATAGACGATCTTGCCGGTGTCGTCAGTCGGTAGCGTGCTTGCAGGAATATCTGTTGTTTGAATAAGCAGAACAGTACCGTCAGATTCTGTAGGCAACGGTGACCCATCGGGGCCGACGTATTGGCCAGCGGCATCAGTTGGAATAGGAAGACCAGTTTCAGGGTTGACAATGTTGCCGCTGCTGTCAGTGGGCAACAATTGGCCGTCAGGACCACGCACTTCAACTGGGGCACCTCCATCGGTCGTTGGTCGAGGCTTAGAAGTCGCTGGTTCGGGGTAGATGTATCTGCCGGCGCTGTCTGTTGGCAATGGTTGTCCATCGGGTCCGATTGGTCTGCCAGCATCATCAGTCTGAACTGGTTCGCCGTCCTTGTCGACGTGGGCGCCCGTGGAATCCGTAGCTAGCGGCTGACCGTCAGAACCAATAACAGGTAAAACAGTTTTTCCGGATTTGTCCGTAGGCAAAGTATGATCAGGAAGATCGGTGGCTCTAACCAGTAAAACGACACCATCTGCGTCCGTAGGCAATGGCGAACCATCTGGAGAAACGAATTGTCCTTCTGCGTTGACGGGAATGTGTTCACCAGTTTGAGGGTTGACAATGTTACCGCTGCTGTCAGTGGGCAACAATTGGCCGTCAGGACCACGCACTTCAACTGGGGCACCTCCATCGGTCGTTGGTCGAGGCTTAGAAGTCGCCGGTTCGGGGTAGATATATCTGCCGGCGCTGTCTGTTGGCAATGGTTGTCCATCGGGTCCGATTGGTCTGCCAGCATCATCAGTCTGAACTGGTTCGCCGTCCTTGTCGACGTGGGCGCCCGTGGAATCCGTAGCAAGCGTTTGACCGTCAGATCCAATGATCGGATAGACGATCTTGCCGGTGTCGTCAGTCGGTAGCGTGCTTGCAGGAATATCTGTTGTTTGAATAAGCAGAACAGTACCATCAGATTCTGTAGGCAACGGTGACCCATCGGGGCCGACGTATTGGCCAGCGGCATCAGTTGGAATAGGAAGACCAGTTTCAGGGTTGACAATGTTACCGCTGCTGTCAGTGGGCAACAACTGGCCGTCAGGACCACGCACTTCAACTGGGGCACCTCCATCGGTCGTTGGTCGAGGCTTAGAAGTCGCTGGTTCGGGGTAGATGTATCTGCCGGCGCTGTCTGTTGGCAATGGTTGTCCATCGGGTCCGATTGGTCTGCCAGCATCATCAGTCTGAACTGGTTCGCCGTCCTTGTCGACGTGGGCGCCCGTGGAATCCGTAGCAAGCGTTTGACCGTCAGATCCAATGATCGGATAGACGATCTTGCCGGTGTCGTCAGTCGGTAGCGTGCTTGCAGGAATATCTGTTGTTTGAATAAGCAGAACAGTACCGTCAGATTCTGTAGGCAACGGTGACCCATCGGGGCCGACGTATTGGCCAGCGGCATCAGTTGGAATAGGAAGACCAGTTTCAGGGTTGACAATGTTGCCGCTGCTGTCAGTGGGCAACAATTGGCCGTCAGGACCACGCACTTCAACTGGGGCACCTCCATCGGTCGTTGGTCGAGGCTTAGAAGTCGCTGGTTCGGGGTAGATGTATCTGCCGGCGCTGTCTGTTGGCAATGGTTGTCCATCGGGTCCGATTGGTCTGCCAGCATCATCAGTCTGAACTGGTTCGCCGTCCTTGTCGACGTGGGCGCCCGTGGAATCCGTAGCTAGCGGCTGACCGTCAGAACCAATAACAGGTAAAACAGTTTTTCCGGATTTGTCCGTAGGCAAAGTATGATCAGGAAGATCGGTGGCTCTAACCAGTAAAACGACACCATCTGCGTCCGTAGGCAATGGCGAACCATCTGGAGAAACGAATTGTCCTTCTGCGTTGACGGGAATGTGTTCACCAGTTTGAGGGTTGACAATGTTACCGCTGCTGTCAGTGGGCAACAATTGGCCGTCAGGACCACGCACTTCAACTGGGGCACCTCCATCGGTCGTTGGTCGAGGCTTAGAAGTCGCCGGTTCGGGGTAGATATATCTGCCGGCGCTGTCTGTTGGCAATGGTTGTCCATCGGGTCCGATTGGTCTGCCAGCATCATCAGTCTGAACTGGTTCGCCGTCCTTGTCGACGTGGGCGCCCGTGGAATCCGTAGCAAGCGTTTGACCGTCAGATCCAATGATCGGATAGACGATCTTGCCGGTGTCGTCAGTCGGTAGCGTGCTTGCAGGAATATCTGTTGTTTGAATAAGCAGAACAGTACCATCAGATTCTGTAGGCAACGGTGACCCATCGGGGCCGACGTATTGGCCAGCGGCATCAGTTGGAATAGGAAGACCAGTTTCAGGGTTGACAATGTTACCGCTGCTGTCAGTGGGCAACAACTGGCCGTCAGGACCACGCACTTCAACTGGGGCACCTCCATCGGTCGTTGGTCGAGGCTTAGAAGTCGATGGTTCGGGGTAGATGTATCTGCCGGCGCTGTCTGTTGGCAATGGTTGTCCATCGGGTCCGATTGGTCTGCCAGCATCATCAGTCTGAACTGGTTCGCCGTCCTTGTCGACGTGGGCGCCCGTGGAATCCGTAGCAAGCGTTTGACCGTCAGATCCAATGATCGGATAGACGATCTTGCCGGTGTCGTCAGTCGGTAGCGTGCTTGCAGGAATATCTGTTGTTTGAATAAGCAGAACAGTACCATCAGATTCTGTAGGCAACGGTGACCCATCGGGGCCGACGTATTGGCCAGCGGCATCAGTTGGAATAGGAAGACCAGTTTCAGGGTTGACAATGTTACCGCTGCTGTCAGTGGGCAACAATTGGCCGTCAGGACCACGCACTTCAACTGGGGCACCTCCATCGGTCGTTGGTCGAGGCTTAGAAGTCGCTGGTTCGGGGTAGATGTATCTGCCGGCGCTGTCTGTTGGCAATGGTTGTCCATCGGGTCCGATTGGTCTGCCAGCATCATCAGTCTGAACTGGTTCGCCGTCCTTGTCGACGTGGGCGCCCGTGGAATCCGTAGCAAGCGTTTGACCGTCAGATCCAATGATCGGATAGACGATCTTGCCGGTCTCGTCAGTCGGTAGCGTGCTTGCAGGAATATCTGTTGTTTGAATAAGCAGAACAGTACCGTCAGATTCTGTAGGCAACGGTGACCCATCGGGGCCGACGTATTGGCCAGCGGCATCAGTTGGAATAGGAAGACCAGTTTCAGGGTTGACAATGTTGCCGCTGCTGTCAGTGGGCAACAATTGGCCGTCAGGACCACGCACTTCAACTGGGGCACCTCCATCGGTCGTTGGTCGAGGCTTAGAAGTCGCTGGTTCGGGGTAGATGTATCTGCCGGCGCTGTCTGTTGGCAATGGTTGTCCATCGGGTCCGATTGGTCTGCCAGCATCATCAGTCTGAACTGGTTCGCCGTCCTTGTCGACGTGGGCGCCCGTGGAATCCGTAGCAAGCGTTTGACCGTCAGATCCAATGATCGGATAGACGATCTTGCCGGTTGCATCGGTGGAGTCATGTAAAGTAATTAAATCTTCTGTGTCAGGAATTACAAATGAACCAAGTTCATCCGTAGGATATATAGATCCATCCGAACTGATTGGTATTCCGTATTGGTTTGTTGGCAATGGCTCTCCGTTTCGGTCGACGTTCGCACCTTCGTTATTTTTGTCAAGCGTTCCGTCTTTGTCGTAAATGGGATACACATACCTTCCGTTGCTGTCTTTTGGCAATACATTTCCGTCTTTGTTTATCGGTGGATATACCCATTCTCCTTTTTTATTTTGTGGCAACAGGGTACCGTCCGGAGCTAAAGGCAATCCGTCTTCGTTTGTGTCAACCGGTTGCCCAATTTGGTTAAATGTTGTTCCATAATCGTCAACAGGTAATACGCGATTGTCTACTGTTACAATAGGTCTTTTTTCTTTTCCTTGCTCGTCTGTCGGATAAGCATCTACATTTAGTAGTTCGATGGCTGTTTGTGCGGTTGTTAACATATCGGCTTCATCGTACGGTTTCTGTGTCTGAATAGCATGTTTTATATTTTAAAGTGTTTGTAATTCTTACCTCAACCAATTCTTTTTCTTCTTCTGCGGTTACTTCTCTGCAATTTTTCTGATCCGATGCAAGTTCATACCCGGTTGGACAATAACAGACAATGATAGGTTGATCGCCCAATTTACCGTTAAAACGACAGGCATGTGAGCATTCGTCACACGAAACACCTAAATAATATGTTGTTTTTAATATCTTGATGATTTTAGGTTAATTTAACATACTGTCAGCTGCTATGCGTGAGGTCACCGGCAAACCGACCAATTCTTCGCCGTTATTTCCGATGGCTATTGGTTGGAAGGTATATTCTTTTCCTGGTACAAGTCCATCAATTGTTGTTCCAGCAGTTATGTTTTCTGTTTGAACTTTAATGAAGTTTACTTCCCCTTCATCATCGGCTGGCCAATATTTTATAACGTGTTCCTGTAAAAAATATACGTATTATTAATAATGTGTACCCGGTTCCTCTCTAAGGCTCCCTACTTAACTCCTCTAACACAAATACCAACAATCACAATATCACAATACAACAATCAAATTTATTCAGCAAAATCACACAAATTACAACAAGCAACCGGGGGACTTGGCCCTAGACAGTGGTTGGTGAAACCCCGTGTCTTAGGCTCTTATATAAAGATGCTAATGGGGCGTTGTTTGCTTCCGGATACTGTGGCAGGGAGATAGACAAAGAGAGGGAACAAGGTGTTGATCGCGTCCGCGGGCGCAAGTCATTTGTCTAACGACTTGCTAGCTCGCGCGGCTGGCCCCTCGCGCCAAAGGTTGGAGCGCGGGTTGCAACACTTCTTTGTCTTCCTCTTTTGCCTTACGCCGCGGATACAACACCCCTCCCCCTTTCGGGAGAAGTTTGAAGCCAATTCGGCCTCAAGCGGCGTGTGGTAGGTACAAAAGGTTTGAAATGGTATCCGGATTGCAGTGGCAACTAGTTGGGAAGAAGGGGCAACTACTTGAATTACGCGGTGCTCGTTTTGGAGAGAAAAAAAGGGAAACAACAAAACTCAACGCGGAGGTTGAAGCTCGACCCTGGTGTTGTGGGGAGCGGTGAGGTGTCGTCGCCGGAGAATCAGGGCATCGACGTGGTGCAAGCGTATGCGTGTCGCTTGCGGGCCTTCATGTCGTCGCGGTGGGCTCGGTGTGTCTTGTCGCTGTCATCGTCCTTAATATGGAAGATGAAGCTTCCGTCGTTGCCAGTAACGTGACCGGCAATCCAGACGTTCCTGAGCGGGTCACGACGCCAGACTTCGTCGCCAATTTGGAATGGCAGTTCCTCGTCTTTCACCTGATTGTATTGGTCAAAAGAGTTTGCAGCAACATGTTCGGCAGCACGGCTCGGAAAGCGGTGCTTCAAAGCGTTCAAGGTGGCGTTGTAGTTTTCACTGACTGCAGGATCCAAAGCATTGTAGGCCAATAGGGCAACACCTTCCATTTTGGAAACAAGGTAGGCAAGCCGTTGTTCGTCACGCATCTTGAAGGGAAATCTGGCAACTGTGAGTTCAAATTTGCGGAGCCAGTCGGAGAATGTTTGTGTTGGCATACCATTGAACATTGGACATACTTCCGTCATTGAATTCGTGGCTATCATCAGCATAGCAGCGTGCTTTGGAGGGTCGTCGGCAATGTCGTCGAAGGGTTCGTCAATATCACCCCCCAGGTGACAAGTGTCAAAGTATGACATCGAATTCGTTGTCCCAAACATGACGTTCGTAGTGTGGTACTCCGTTGAGCTCGACTGGGGAGCTTGGCTTTGCATAGACAGTGCTCGTAGTTGCTCGATTGCCTGAGCAGTGGGATCAAGCATGGCCTGGGATTTCATCGGAGCACAAAATTTATCCCGGCGAATTAGCGTAAGGGGTTTCGGTTTTGAGTCTAGATTTAGTTCGTTAATTTTCGTCTCCAGTTTACGGATTTTGTCACGCAGCTCATCAAGCTGTTTCGTAGCGTTGCACGCCTTCGTAGTTAGTTCGGTCAATGCCGTCAATCGTATCGTAGTTTTCTCGTGATCCGTCGTTTGCTTCGTAAAAGCCGTTCCAAGAAGCTTCTTCAATTCATCGTACTTGTCTGTGTCGCCGTGCACAGCATCACCAATCTTCTCTGTGAGCGCAATGTTCACCTTCTCTTCAATATCATCTGCTTGTCGATCCTTGAGGGTCTGAATGTCCTCCTTTACTTCCTTGATCGCGGTTTCCAAATTATTTATCGATAACAACGTGCTCTTTTCGAACACCATCAGCGTTTTGACTAGCTGCTCGACGGTGTGGCAGTTTTCGAATAGGGATGGCATTTTCGAGTACGTATGCCGAGAGTTTGTCATCAAAAGACGTTACACAAAATAAAATATCACACAATAGATAATAGGGCAGGGGCAATTTTTCCGGAAAAATGGGGAGGAGGCAGGGGGTGCCTTTAGAGCGGGAGTGGCACCAGTAATGTGTACCCGGTTCCTCTCTAAGGCTCCCTACTTAACTCCTCTAACACAAATACCAACAATCACAATATCACAATACAACAATCAAATTTATTCAGCAAAATCACACAAATTACAACAAGCAACCGGGGGACTTGGCCCTAGACAGTGGTTGGTGAAACCCCGTGTCTTAGGCTCTTATATAAAGATGCTAATGGGGCGTTGTTTGCTTCCGGATACTGTGGCAGGGAGATAGACAAAGAGAGGGAACAAGGTGTTGATCGCGTCCGCGGGCGCAAGTCATTTGTCTAACGACTTGCTAGCTCGCGCGGCTGGCCCCTCGCGCCAAAGGTTGGAGCGCGGGTTGCAACACTTCTTTGTCTTCCTCTTTTGCCTTACGCCGCGGATACAACAATTAATCTTTGCGTGTTTTAATAATAAATAAATATTCGAGTTATAAATAAAATGAAATGAAATGAAATGTCTTAAAGTATATGTGCGCTTTGGTATAATCAAAGCGAAAAAAATTTGCGAGCTGGGGTTCGGTCCGACTTTGCCAATTATGCAAAACAAGCGTTGAATTTGTTATTAATTTTCTATTTCATTGAATTTAGTCTTCCTTGGAGCACAATTTTAGTATATTTTTTTAAAGTGCCTAAATTTCGGGGCGACGAAATTTTATCTACAGTGTCGTCGGTGCTTTAATGTAGTAAAAAACATATTATTTTTGTTGGTTACATCATGTTTCTTACCTTAATCAAGTTTGGAGAAATCGCAGGTTTGAAATCGACTACGGTATCATCGTTGTAGTTTTTACCAATTTGCAAATCGCCAGGTGGTTTTGGTACAACTGTGGTAAAAACCGGCGATAAGATCCCATCTTTAGGGTTATCAATAATGATATAAAGAGGTACTCCCGGTTCTAGATTAGAAATAGGTATGATATCAAGTGTACGGTTGTTAGAAGGTTCTTTTTTCCACTCAGTACGATTAATCGTTAGATCATGGGTGTAGTGTATTACCCATTCACCAGGTTTTTTAAGGTTTTCCGGTATTTCGTTGCTAAAGTGCAACTTTGGAACATCATTTTCAACCTTTAGCTTGACGCCTTCATTTTGCCAGTCTACGGGTAAATCTGAAAACGAAAAAATTCTTTGACCAATTTTTTTTGACCACATTTTTACCTTTACTTTTTACAAGAATATTGATTGTCCAGTTTGCCTTGCCAAGGGGATTTTGTGCATAGCATAAAAATGTGGTATCTTCAGTAATATTGTTTAATTGCAATGACCACTGAGCTGCGCTCTCACCGGTTTCAACTTGGCTAGGGTCAATTGCCGAATTACCCCCCCGTATCCATTTGACCGTAGGTTGAGGGCTGCCAGTTGCATTACAAAAAACTGTGTAAGAAGAACCCGGCAAGATGTCAATATCTGTTGTACCATAAGCTCCATGACCCCCTGCGGATACTACGATGTATGGAGGGTTACCTTCCGGGGGTGTTTTTGTGATGCACGCTTCTGAGAAAACACCTGGCCCGTTGGTGTAAATTGCTCGAATTTTAAAGACGTATTCCGTGTCAGGTTTTAACATTTCTTTGATTTCTTGTGTCAGCTGACTGGGATCATTTATGACAATTTTGGACCACTCAGGCAAGCTAACGAGTTCTTCTTCGTAAATTTCTTTGTCACCTTCTATAAAATAGAGTTCATAGCCCAGAAGTTCTTCATCACTTGGATCAGGCGGCATCCAATCGGCATTTGCAGAAACTTGACTACTTGGAATGACATGTAAATCTTTTGGCGCGGCTTCTCGGGCTAAAAGGTTGTGGCTTAAATCTGTTTTCCGAACACAACATACCTTTGGACATGGTTCGGATACTATGTTGTACTGAATAAGGGCCAGGTCCGTCATCATTGGCTGCCTGGATAACGATGGCATAAGCTGTGTCAGCATCAACAAAGTCAGTAAGTCTCGCATGTTTTTCACCCTGATTCAAGTTCTCGCCAATGACATGATAAGTCATCCATTCCGGAATAGGTTTTTTGGGAACCTGCCCCACTTGATAAGCACGCTCTTGATCTTCTAATGGGGTGTAATAAATAATGTATCGTGTGATGTTGCCGTTCGGAATAGTGGGGGGATCCCACCGAACTTCAATTGTGCGAGGGTGATTGGCAGAAACGCGAATATTGTCTGGAGCATTACCAGGACCTGTTACATAGATTGTCAAGTCAGTCTCTTCAACGCCACCAGAATTTTCAGCAACGCACTTGATTTTTTTGTGCTTTTTAATATCGATAACTCGAATTAATCCATCTTCGCTGACTTGCTAAAATGAATACGTTGCTTATTTTTTTTGAATCTAATAAACGTTTTTACATTTCCTTGATCGTCTACCCATCCTACAGATGGCTGGGGAAATCCTTGTGAGGTACACGTAACTGTGTAGTCCGAACCAGCTGGAACGCGTACAATATTGCCATCTTCTAAATCGACGTTGATTTCTGGCGGACTTGGTGGAATAACTAAAACATATTGTCTATTACGTGCAATTTTGTTTGCAAAGCAAACCTCCTGTGCCCGTTTGGAAGAAAGAGTTGTCGCTAGATGGACCTTCAATTTCGCCAATAGGAATAACTTTTACATTGTACTTTTTGTTTGGATCAAAGTTTTCTCCATCAATAGGTACTGTAATCGTCGGATCATCATTTGGATGATTCCACACAAGCTCTCTCCAATCTGTAGCTTCAGTTGTTGGATCATCTGGGGTATACATAATTTTGTACGCTTTTATATTAGCCGTCTTATTTTCGGGATTAGGAACTGCATCAAATGTTACCACGACAGTGTTATTTCCATGAACTTGTACATCAGGTGTTTCTGGAGCAGCAGGGGCAAGTGGTAGTGTTATGACAACAACAGGATCCGATTCCACACCTGGACCTCGATCACTAACCGCTTGCACCTTAATAGCGTACTTTGTTTTTGGTTCAACGCTAGTGATTTTGTCTCGAATGCTATCCCCGGGTACGATCAAAGTTTGCCACTCCGTTGGTTCACTTTCTCCTTTTGGAATTCTTCCGTAGTGTATAATAAACTCCTTTAGAGGTCCGTTAGGCTCGTCGGGAGCTGTCCATTCAACATTGATTTCTTGATTGATCATTGGAATAGCAACGACTTCATTAGGAGGAGTTCCAGGTCCTTGAACAAGGATTTCGACATTTTCTTGAGCTTCCCCGGCATTGTTCACAGCAATGCACTTGGCGACAGCATCTTTTCGTATGTCATTAATGCGCAACTCAGGAATGTTGTACTCTTCCGTATCGACTACCCACATAACTGTAGGCTGTGGAACACCTGTGGCATTACACTTGATCGAAACGTCTGCTCGTGGTGACACAAGGTAAGGATCATCACTAGGTTCAAGAGTAATTACGGGAGGCAGTTCGCCACTACCTGTACGAAATTCTGCTGGTTCGCTTGCAGGGCCTTCGTTCATGTCATTCTTCGCCGAAATGCGAACACGATAGTCACGGTTAGGCAGTACGTCAAACTGATCGTCATCCAATGAAACGATACCAGTGTCTTCAGTCGTCGAAACTTCTACAGACGGCCAGGATTTGTAGTCGGCATCATTGGTATTAGAGTCTTCGGGAGTAAAATAAACAATGTAGCCTTGGATTGGTCCGTTAGGCTGTTTTGGTCCAGACCATGTGATGTTCACAGTGTTATCTTCGGCAATATCTGTTACAATTCCTGTAGGGGCATCGATAGGTGCTCCGCTGACTGTTGTGAACGGAATTGGTTCAGATGGCTCGCCTTCTCCGTGATCGTTCTTTGCAGCAACTTTAATGTAGTAAGGTGTATCAGGTTCAAGCTCACCCCGATTAAATTCAAGTTGAGGAAGGCCGCCATCTGTTGCAGCAGGAACGTCAATCACTTGCCAATTTTCAATATTTTTTTCTGGATCTGGCGAAACATAAACTTTGTATCCGGTGATATCGCCGTTTGGCAAAGTAGGATCTTTCCAGCTGACGGTAACACGGTTGTCTATGTCAACAATAGGTTTAGTATCAATTGGAGGACTTCCAGGAACTAAATTATCTTTTTTTAATGTTATGCAATTTTTTTGTAGTTTAAACTAACTTAGCACATTAAGTACTTGACTGTCACTAACTGTGCCATCAGGGTTCCTTGCCTGGCAAAGCAGTGATCGACGGGTAGACGTCGTTGTTGTAACGTCATCAGAGATGTAGGTATGTTCTTTTCCTTCAACAGACTTTGTGGCAATTTCAATGGGTTCTTGACCACCTTCAGTATTATTAAACGCCAACCAAGTGTATGCCACAGTGGGTTGCGGTCTCCCTTCTGCAACACAACGAAGTCGAATTTCTTGTTTTGGTACAACTATAGGTTCTTCGTCTTCTTTTGCTTCGGGATCCAAAAGTTGCAATCGAACAACAAGAGGTATATCTGAAATTAGTGCATTAATTTTTACGATGTTATTTTTACATACGTTTTTGACCAGTAGTGACTTTAATTGATTCCGAAATTATGCCTGGACCATCGTCCGAGATTGCCTGAATTCTGACGACGTAAGGCGTATCTTCGTTCTGGTTGTCAACTGTTATTAAAGACACATCACCGTCGACTATTTTTGTTTGAAAATCTGCCAAGTCATCACTAGCGTCTACTGGTGAATAGTAAATGACATATTTCTAAAACAATTAAATTTTTATAACAAGCACTTGTCATTGGGCCATTTGCATCACAAACCGTAATTGGGCCATTTGCATGCTTGGGAGGATCCCAGTTTACAGTAAATCCGTTTTCCTGAGTAGTAGGTTTGATGTTATCCGGAGGGCTTCCGGGTCCAAGAATTTTTACCTCTACGGGTTGCTCATCATAACCATTTTTGTTTATTGCATGACAAGCGATGGTACCTGAACGCGTTGTCGATTCAGCCGTAAGCTTGCTCGACACTTCATCTCCAGCGTCACTCAAAATGTCGTATATTCTGAAGTGGTCGACGCCATCATCAATAGGTTTGCCATTCCACATCCAAACGATTTTTGGCTTTGGCACACCATTGGCATCACATGTAAATATTAATTCTTTGTTGGTTGGCTGTGACTTTATTGGTTCGGAAGGAGAAATTTTTACAGAAGGACGTCGAGCTAAACTACATTTTAATTTAAATTAAATGATTTTATACTTACGCCCTAGCCATGTTCTGAGGGAGAATGGCTCGCTGATTTGACCGGGACCTCTGTCACTAACACCACGTACTCGGAATACATAATCAGTGTTTTCTTCCAGATTATCTACAGAAAAAGTAACAGCATCTGGATCATCAACCTTGACGACTTCCCATTGATCTAATGGTGTGGACTCATCTTTCGAATATAAAATTTCATATCCCGTTACGGTTGGGTTTTCAAACATTGGTTTTTCCCAATGCCCGGTAGCGTTGATACCGTCAATATCAAATCGAATTCGTTGTGGCACAGAAGGACCCTTGATCAGCACTTTCACACTTTGTTCTACGTTACCCGCTTCGTTTTGAGCAGAGCAGTTAAATACCTCATCCTCAATCAAGCCAACATGTTGCATAGTGAACACTCTGGTTGTCTTTTGTTGTGTAATTGGACGTCCTCTGTAATAGTAAGAAATCACCACTCTTCTAGTAGGAAAATATATCACTTACTTCACAGACCAGAATAATTTTGGCGTTGGATCGCCTTCAATGACATGGCAGCCAACAGAAAATTGAGTTTGAGGATCAACCAAAATTTCGGAACCGTTTATAATTTCAATTTTTGGCAATGTCGGAGGCTTAAGTGTTGTAACGGACACCGTGCTCGACGGTCTACCTGGTCCTAACTTATCCGCTGCTCGTACACGGATGTAGTATGTTCTGTGTGGATCAAGATTCGGTATTGTGACCTGTCTCGTAGGTTCTGAAAGTAACAATGAATTAATTAAGTTGATTAGTCATAATTACCATTGACAGTAATTTTTTTCCAAAATTTAACAGCTTGTTGTTGATTTGTCGTATAGTATAATGTGTACGTCGTAATTGGTCTGTTTTGCAATGAAGGTGGATCCCATGCAACTTGAATGGACGTTCTTCCAGCGTTAGCATGTCTCAGAATTGGAGGCGAACCAGGACCTAATACGTTAATTTGTACAGGTCTAGTCGTCGAGCCTTCTTCGTTTTCGGCGACACAGATATATTTTGTATTGCGCTTGACTTCTTTGACAATTAATGTTCTTTCGTACTGATAGGCATTTTTCTTTTCTGGCATTTTAATAGGAACATTGTCTTCTCCTTTCCAGGATATGGTTGGAAATGGATATCCTACTGCGGAACACGTAATATTGAGTCCCCCACCGGGGACAACGTCAAATGGAGGATCGGGAGAAAGATAGATTTTGGGTGGCGCTTTGAGCAATAAACACTTTTCTGAGTTACCACAAGTACATGCAAATTGGTTGTTGTCAAGAGAGTTGCACCGACAACCTGCCAAATTTCTGCAGAGATTCTTTGGTACTGGTCGAATGCATGTTTTGTAATCGCTGTCAAGAATTAATCCTTTGGGACATCGACATTCAATAGTTCGATTGTCATAGGAAAGACAGGAGTGGCTGCATCCGCCATTGTTTTGTTCACAAGGACCTTTAATAACATATTAAGCTACTATTAAAATAGAAATATTTAATTTACCTTTTCCGCGGCATAGCGGAGCCGTTTTTACCCATTGCTTGTTTTTGCAAAACATCGTATCAATTTCATCAACAAACTCGTATCCAAATTCGCACTTGTATTTTACAAATAGAAATGATCTAGGACTAAACTTTGTTTCTGCTGGAATCGGTTTTCCAAGCTGGCGATAATATTGTCGAATAAGTCTACGCAAGTTATCAGGGGGGACAAAAGCCATTGCCCGAACGCTAAAATAAAATATAAATAAATATATTCAACTACGAATATATAACAATGCCAAAGAATTACGTTGCATGCTTGACAACAGGAGGTGCCACAAGACCTGACCCATGGTCACTCCGAACATCAGTACAGCTGGTATCCAATTCTTCATACTCGGGATAACAGATTTCTCGACCACTAAGGTCACTGTGATGACATCTACCTGTCTCTGGAGGAGGAATTGGAGGTGCACTCACTAAAATTTTTTTTTGTTTTTTTCTTGAATACAAAAAAATCAAGCAATTACAGTAAATACCAACCACAGAAGTAAGACATTAGTACATCACAAAGATATTAAGCATATTTGCACAGATAGATTTAAAATAGCGCACAATAACTTATTATTTTTAAAAATTTCAAACAACACTATAAACAACTGTAACCTATTTGTATGTTAAAATTTTACAATGTTTCAAAAAATACATTTTTGATAACAATAAACAGCACTTCAAAAAATTTGAATTTTTTGTTACACTACAGTTACCACCATGTTACGAATCATGTGTACATTGTTACGCACAACATCGATACATTTAAAAACTGCGTGTAAACTGTACCTTCTTCGCTAAATCCACAGTAATGGACGGCTTGGTCAGCACTAATCACACATCGCCCTGTTTCATTTTGTGATGCCTGAATCACAACCGGCGAATGTGTTTGATCTAAATTTATTTGTAACTTATTATGTTCTAAGCCCCCCTATACCTACTGTTGCACTGTCTCCTGGTTTTTCAAAAATTTGTTTTTGCAAGCTAGACAAAGCGAATAATATGCAAAATTGTGTTGTCAATGCATGGCTTATAAATAAACTTTCACTGTCAATCGCACTGCAAATGTATCTTGTCAAATGTTATCAATGTGTGCGTAAAGAAGAAAAAAGGAAATGGAGAGGAAGCCAAATTATATGTGAAATGAGTACCAAGAATGGGGCAGAATTGCCGACGCCGTGATCGACGTCGAAACAACGGTTCTGGTTCGTCTTCACTTCTTCTTGGACGCTGCGGAAAGTCGGCTTCGTAAACTGGTATTCCGCGTTCATCAACAACGACTGTTGAACGCACTACTATGTCTGGAAAAAACTAATAATAGCTAAAATTTGATTACTACCGGAGTAGCTACATAAAGTACATGTAAAACATGTAAAAAATGTTAATTCAATTTGTTATTTTCTTGCTTTTTTTGTATGATAGTTTTTTAAATTGTTTACCTTTATGAAAGCGTTCTCGCATACTGCTATGTTGACCTGCAGTTGTTTCAAGACAGCAATCCTTGTACGCCGACACAGGACACGGTCTAGGGAACGGAACAGCAGGATGAAGTTGGTGAGGCGATGTGTCATTTCGGCCATAAAGCGTATAACCTTGGGATCCTCAAAATAGTCAGATATGCTATGTCTGAGTGACAGGACGGCTGACAACAGGTCAACGAAAGACATAATGTTAGTAACAAAGACTGATATGAGAATATGATTAATTGATTGCCGGTCGCATTAACGTGGTGTTTTTGAAGTTCAGATTTATTTTTCACAAATAATAGCCAATATGCAACGATGATCAAAATTTGTTTTTTTTTCATGCTTGACAGGCAAATTACCGCTTATTTAAAAAAACTGCGAAATAAGCAAAAACAAGAAAAAAAGTGACAAAAGTGCATTCAAACTCCCCTGTAGTGAAAAAAACAGTTAACTTACTTCTCGCGGATGCACGCTTCATTCGACGCAACTCTACCATTACTTCTTCAAGATTCAAGTTACCAACTACTGGAAGTGAAATATTGTTAATGATAATAGGAGTAATAATAGAATTCATATCGGATGCAACTGATTGTGTAGAAACCATTAAAAAATTAACAAGATTTACAATGAGGATCATGAATAAAGCCTTATGGGCCGTTCTTGGCCCAAAGGCTGGTGGTATCATGTTTTGATGTTACTCTGAAAACAATGCAGTAAGGTTTTTTTGAAACATAAACCGTCAAACAAAACCTTCTCCTGCTATTCTGATGATCCCATAAATAGATTTCCACAACAAACCGTCAAATGGCAGTATTTTTGAATAGTGATTGATACAAATGCTGAAAGAGGAAAAAAATACTGTACTATGCTAAAGAACATCGTTATTTTTAGACAAAATGCCGCGTGCCAATAGGAATGTAAAAAACAAACAAAGAGCAGCACATGTACTAATATTAAAAAAAAAAGAGTTCAATTTGACCAAACGAATGTTTCACATGAACGCGGAGAAAAAAAAGTAAGTCACAACTAGAGTGTCGTGTTCTTTTTTTTAGAAAAGTTGAAAGAAAACTAAGCTGTACAATCTGATTTAAAAGTTCAGGGTATAACAATGATGCGCCGCAAAAACAAGTGTCTGGCATTATAGCTGCAAAACGCGTTTCCTTTCTCCAAATCGTTGTAGAGGAAAATTTCTAATGCATTCAACACTAGAAACACGTGTATAAGTGCCTTTTTAGACAAGACTAAGAACTCGTTTAAGATGAAGCAATTGTTTATCTTGAATGTTAAAAAATAAACAGCCTTTTGTTTTACGAAAAAAAGACGATATATACGGATTTGCATTTAACCCATTTTTTTAAATTGCGGCAGCAACAACAACAAATTAAAAAAAAAGTTGCAATCTTCCAGGATGAGGGCTGCTGTTGTCTGATTTAACGCCCGTTACCTCTGGCATTACTCTATTACACAACAAATGTGCTATTGGCTGCGGCACTACAGGGACAACTACTCAAGGCAGTAGTTTACAAGCTAGCTTAGATCTAGCTCGAGAAATAGTGGAAACGCCTGTTCAAGAACACAAGTCATTAAAAGTAAAGTCAGAAGTTGTATTCAATTGACACCGAGACAATAAACGTAATTCACAAAATTTGTCAATATCGGAACGAACATTAATATTTTTGTCACCAAAATTGACGCGCTATTTATATTCTGGTATAACATTTAAGGGTCATATGAAGACATTCTGCCAGCGGCACGCAAGCGATTCAAATAGCGACAAATATTCGAATAAGAAAACATTTCAAGTGACTTTTCACGGCTAAAGCCAAGGCAACAACATGCTAAGTTTTGATTATGAAGAGGCTATCAATTTATAAGCCGCAAATGTGTTTCTAAAGTGTCGGCTGCCCGTAATACAGCCGATCCTTTTCGATGCTTTTTCTAGCACAGAAATTTTACTCGGTGTCCAATTACACATACGGCATTCAGCGCAGATGGTTTCAAACTCTAAAAATGATTTTTTAACAAACTAATACGATGTAAAATTGTTGTGCAACATTTCTGCACAGCATTTACAAAACATGAAACATCTTTAGTTACACTATCAGAAAACGGCATGCATGCATGCCCCATCAGTTTTCCGCATCTCAAGACGGCAAAATAATTTTAAAGCTCAGGTTCTCATATATCTCACTACTGGGCTTCTTATTACCATGTAAAGAAAAACAAAGGCGCGTTTACTAATCGACTGAAAGTTTTTAGTCTTACATGTGTGCCTGCGATCAGCCTTATGAGGGAAAAATGTATCCAATCCTGTAAAAACAACAATCATTCTTATTAAAATTATAAGATAAATAATGAAAAAATACCAAAAAGTTTTGAAAAACAACGTTTTTTATAATAAATTCAAGCAACAAAAAAAATTCTTTAATAAACATTTGGTGGTACGACGACGTACGCAATCAACAATTCAAGCTATTGCCGCCTGCTTTATGTTTGCAAACAAAAAATGAAGATGTGCGATATTTTTTGTAGTCAAAGTCAAAGGGGTTGTCTTCCAGATGTTCGACAGAATGCGGATATGGCATCGAGTCATATAACGTATTTCAGAAGTATTTTTTGCTCCTCATCTGTTTCCAGTCCGGGCAACTATCTGGGTGCACCAAGTTGTTTTTTTAAAGGGGTAAGACATTGCTACTCTCGCCTTCCCTGAAATGTACCAAACTTTTTTAATAAATGTCCGACGCTTGCAATCAAGAGTAAAAAAAAACGCCTCTACTGGTAATATGCGACGTTGTGGCAGACAGCAACTGTTTTTGTTGGTGAAAAATGACGCAAACATTCGTTTGAGACGTATACTGAATGTACAAGTTACAGATGATTAACAAGTTAGGCAAAAAAATTGACATGTTAAGTCTTTATGAACACACAGTGAACCGGAATAAAGTTATTTACTCCAGAAGAAATACACCACCTTGTAATGCAGATTTAGAGAAGAAGGCAAAAACTTATCTGAATTCTCGATCAACGGTCACAGACACTCTCTGTGACTAACTTGATCGTATAATAAACAATTAATAAACAATTTCATTCTGAAGGAAGTTTTTTTTTCAAAGCGGCATCGTAACACTCGGTCTGTTGGATGCGTTTAGAATTGTTTACTGATTACGCCTGAAAACCAATGAAGCTAATTTGATACCTTTGCTAATGAGACCGAAAAAAACACAAAGTAGTTCATCCATAATGCCAATCGAAAGAGATAGAAAGCCTAAATATTTTATACAGGCGCTGAATGCTACGCAAATGGCTTTACAGTCTTTACATCAGACACATGTACATGATATTTGGGGGGTTTTATCTGGTTTTTTATTAACCGCCGAAACAGCAACCCAATATGGCAACATGAAACCACTTTTTCTGATGTCTAGATAACGTAAAAAAATAACTGCGATACTCGTACAAAGTAAACAAGTGGCATAGAAACAATTTCAGCTCTCTGTTGTTTTATATTTGTTACTTTTAGGGAGTTGGTTTACTTTATGACACAAGTCACAAAATTCATATCCGTGCAACTGGCATAGTGTACAAAATGGCGGCAATAATATATCAAACACCGTCACGGCTTGCATTTGAAGCTTGTCAAGAAAAATTTATTATTTGCAGTCCTAATTTGTCACACAAAACAATCTAGTGATTTAATGCAAAACGGCTTTTTTGTTGTTACAATGGACGTCAGAGATGCATCAGATCTTCGCCATTTGTCGTTTCAACTTCTTTAAGACGAAAATTTTTTTGACATGCACATTTGTTTTAAAACAAAATCCCATGCGTTGATGGCTTTCTAGGCTAATAAAAAAAGTATCAATGCTTTAGGAGTGTCGCTCAAAGCATTTACGGATTTCCGACCGTTGCGGACTATGAAATAAAACTTAATCCCGCAATAGCTTGATTGTTGGCATAGATTTTTTTGTTTAGAATATTGCTAGATTAATCGAATCACAAAAAGTCAACACTTTGAAAACCTATTGAACAAATAAAAGCGATTGTATTTTGTAATGGAATGGATGGCACATTATTTAATCGTTCAAACAACGAATTCTTTTTTATATTCTACATTAGTTTTTTTTACTGACAGTAAAACAACTGATGTGAAATTTAATGGCATATGAAGTCAAATTTTAAGAATGCATTGTTATTTTTGGGACCGACAGCACGTAGCTCTTTTGTTTTTACACTATCTTTTTATTTATGTGCTTCAATATTTAAGAAATATATGTTATTCGAAATTGTCATGAAGTTTTTATTTGCTGTGCAGCACACATAAATCTGCATCGTATTCTGTCTACAGTAACATAAAACCACAGGCAGTGTTACTTTATTTTATTTGATTTTGTCGATCGGCGTTAGATATCGCGAAGAAAGTCATCGCAAACAAATTTATTTGGCGTGAGTCACTCTGTGCCACTGTTTACTTTGAAAAATCAGTGATCAAAATAATTTATCATGAAAACGAATTCAATCAGACAAAGCGGCTTGTAAACTTTTGGAGCCCGCCTACTACAACTATCAACGATGGCTTCAGGGCGGACCATAGTTTATATGATGCTGATAGTCATCAGTTTGTTAAACCGGACAATATAAATATATAGAAGTAAGCTCATGTACAAGAAAAGCATTCGCGGTGATGCATTTGATTCGTGACATTTTGTACACCCTTGATTGTTACTTTTTTAGGCAATGATGTGCCGTGTAGCTGCTCTTTTGTGTCTCATTTGCGTTATTGCGTTGGCCAAGCCATTCAGCTTGAATACCATCCCCGAACAGTTCAAGGACATTCTCCCCGACGAAGTTAAAGAATTTTACGCCACACTAACGCCTGAAGACAAGACAATTCTCAAGGAAGTCGCTGAACAACATGATACGTTCGAAAACGAAGATCAGGCTCTGGAAGCGCTAAAAGTTAAGAGCGACAAGTTATACAACAAAGCTAACGAACTTCGCACTCTAATCAAAACCAAGATCGAATCCCTTGAGCCTGAAGCTAAGTCATTTGTTGAAGAGGTTCGGTGTTTTTCTGTACGTTTTTTAACACATATATTTTAGGCCATTGATAAGCTGCGCGGACTGCGACCCAAGAAGGGTGAAAAGCCGAACTTGAAGCAACTTAAAGAAGTTGGAGTCGGTATCTACGGCAAATACGAAGCACTCAGCGAATCGGCAAAAACCAACATTAAGAACACTTTCCCTAAGCTGACAAACTTCATCCAGAGTAAGGTTTTGAACTTTTATCCATGATGTAATCCACTCTTTGCAGACGAAAAGGTTCAGAAAGCAGTCAAGACATTCATTGGCCCCATTGAAAAGAACTAATGCTTATAATCACATAGCATAATGCCAAATCGATGTTTTGTTTAATTTACATTAATGATTTATAATTAAATGCCGTTATAAATTGAAGCTTTGTCGTTTATTGTCACCTAATTATATCACACGCTGGTCATCAAAATAAATGATTTTTTTTCAAACGGAAGACTAAAGTTTAAAATTCATCAAATGCGTAATCAGTGTATACGTCAAATGAACAGACAAGACTCTAGAATGAGCCAAGGAAGTGATTGATAGATGAGCTCAAGTCCACCTTTATTGCATCGAGAGCTTAAAAACTCGCACAACAACGATTTTAAATTATTTGAGGTCGATTGTCGGTCTTCAAATAAGTCACAAAATGCATTCGGCAATAATTTTTGGTGTTGTTGTTAGTGTTGCATTCACAGCATTAGCCAATGATATTTTCCTTAACACTAGAAATACTCTCAATGATAGAGTTGAAGGTAATCAAAATCTTAAATTAAAACTAAAATGCGGTAATTTTTAGAAATTATTCCCAAAGATGCTCGCAAGTTTTACAATGAGCTAAGTTTGGAGGATAAACAGGTACTTCAAGAAGTTTTCAACAACAGCACCCAGTTTGGATCATTTGACGCCGTCCTGGAGATACTAAAAAGTCGATCAACTGTTTTATACGAAAAGTTCACGTCTTTGGCGTCAGAACTGAAAGAAAGTATTGATTCGCTTGGTCCAGACGCTAAAGAATTTGTAGAAACTGTGAGTATTGTGCCAAATGAAAAAAAATTAAATGTTTATACAATTCAGACAGTTGTACGTCTCCGAGAAATTGGGTTTAATGTGAGCCTTGATCGCCTCAAGACCGAATTCCTTGATTTCTCGCAACGGTTCCGCCAACTGCCTTCTAACTCGCGCGATGAAATTCGTAACGCTTTTCCTGTCATTAGCGGTGTAGTTGAAAGTGAGTATTTAAAAGAAAAAAATGACGCAGATCACAAAATTTAGATCCTATCTTTCGCACTCTTCTTACAATGTTTTTCGGAATTCAATTTGATAATTATTCCGAACCTATTGGACCAACCGTAACGGTTGCTCCAGTCCCTAGCATCGACATTGAGCCTCCAGTTGCCCGTGCTACAACTACGACATAAACTCACGTCATCCGAATTAGTGTTTTTTACAATGTTATGTAACGCAAGATATTCATTGGTTTTTCTAAATTTTAAGCAGATCGGCGGTAGAAATTTCTAACCTTGCTTATGTAGTAATGGATAGCTAAGATGTTCTTGTAATGAAAAAATAAATTCTTCAAAACAAACACGGGATTGATGATGACGACAGCACTACTCACACTGTAATAGTTAGTATCACAGTTAAGGAGTTAAACAGAATATATCAAATTGAGTTTTGTATATAACGTTCTAATGTAGATAAGTTTCCTCGTTTTCCCCTATTTTACAGGCATCGAGATTAAAGCAATATATATTTAACGAAAATAGAAAAAAAAAAATGCACATGAGCATGTTTTTTCGTTTTACCAGCCTTCGTATCTTTTGCAAAGCAACCAGAAAAAGGCAAAGCCTTTTTTGCCACGCAAGCAAGCCTGAATTTCTATTGCACGTTCCAGTTTGAGAGCGCTTTTACGTATAAGAAAAATTGTGTAATGTCAGTTGTTTTTCTTTTTTTTTAAATTTTATTTTACTTATATTTCCAGTTATTTTACGTTGTCAAAAACTTTGCTGCATAATTCATCCATATTTGAACTTGTACTAATGTAAGCTAAACAAAAAATGACGTAAATGTTGCATGTCCAAACGTATTCAGAAATGAAAATTTTACAGACATTGTTTTTTTATTCAAAACCTTTGTCCGTTCTACCATACCAAAACTTTGTTTGATAGCGTGGGCTGACAATGAACCTGTGAAAAAAATAAGAAAACATTTTCTCATTTTGTATATTATCAGCTGAACGGCAACGTAAGCCAGCAGACATGCGTGTCTAACGACAGTGAAGACGATTGATAATTATCGTCTTGCATGTTGTATGAGGCATAGAATTTGCTATACACAGTCAGTGGGCGACGCAACGCGCACACAGACACGCGGCGCAGCGTCCGACGTCCGTGTCTGCATAACGCACACCGAACTGCAGCGAGAACAACTTTCACTTTTTTCACAGGCTGTGAACTAACGGACGCACAATTGGACACTGGTCGGTGTGAGGCCTTATGCGCGGCGAGACATTTACCCCTCTCAGTGTATGTATGTTTCCTCTCGTATTTCTTTTAGTCAAATGCGTTTTCTGTTTTTTATATAGGTTATTTTAAAAAATGTTTTGAAGAATATCGCGATATTGAACAATATTTATCGATCAACTTGCACACGTTTTTACAATGCTTGACAGGCGTGTGCTAACTTAGTAGGCTTTGACGAATCAATCCTATTTTTTGACGCCGATGCACCATATAATCAACTTTTTTCCTTAAATGTCTGTTAATTATAAACATTGAAATTTATCAGCGCAAAAAACACTGACTAGCTCGAAACACGTCAGCAATCAGACCTTTGTACCTCTAACACGCTCTAACAACTCAGCCCGTCTTTTTTTACACAACGACAAACTGCCTTTGCCTAAAATTGTACAATTTTTGGTATTTTTTTTCATAATTTTGCTGATTTTTTAGCCTATTAATTATGAATCACTTCCGTGTTTATCCCATCCTATTGGCAAATCCAAAGACTTGATGATAATGTTTTTCTAGGCTGCAAAAAGGTGTGTATTACACTAGCGCAACGAGCCTAAAATTCAAAGTGAGCGACCTAAGCGGCACCTCATGGTCGCATAATGCTCCCAGAAGCTCATCGTTCTCAGCGCGTAATAACTGTCATCGCTATCGGAGGCGCATCGATTGCTGCGGTGGCACTGTACTATTTCATAGTCAAGAAAAAATCAATTCAAACCGATCCGCAAGACTCTGTTTCGTCCGACATGTCTCGTGTTGATTCCGATCTTGCTGTCGAGGATTCTTCCACGCCTATCACTTCTGTTCCTCAGATTAAACCATCCAATTTTTCCGAGTCTAAGGTACCGGACGAAACCAGTCATGAGTTAGAAGAACGTGTCGAGAGTTTGACTATTTGCAGCGAGGAATGTACACTACCGATGCGTGAACTCACATCTGTGTGTTCTTTATCTGCTGATGTGTTTTTATAATCAACATGGTAAATTTCAGATTGACATTTTGATTAAGGATCAAGAACCCATTGTCGACTGGGCTGCTTGTTGTAGTGCCGAAGAAAAGCCTGCAACTCCCTCACTTACTATACCAAAGAACAAAAAAGTTGTCACCTTGACTTCAAAGAATTTACTCCCGGCGCCATCAAACACCGGCGTTTCAACTGAAACGACGAGTCCGAACTCACGAAATTATAAGATGGCTGATTCACCATCTGTCGATTCGACACACAGCGAAGTACGTTTTTTTTTAATTTTTTTTGCCACAACATAGGTTTTTGTTGGAGTCGTTACAGATGTCAAATGACAGCGGCCGTGCTACGGTGATGGCACCTGCAGCATACACCCCATTCGATACGGATGGCAGCATTTTGCCAATGTACGAGTTCGAGGTTCCGAACACTCTCGTTGGTCTGATTATCGGAATTGGCGGGAAGACGATAAAGGAATTATGCAACCGCGCTGATGTTCGCATTCTCATTCGGCCGCACTACGATCAATCTAAGCTTCAAACACATCAGATTTGTAGCATTGAAGGCAAACGTGGGGATATTAACAAATGTCTTCATATGATGAGACACCGCTTTCCGTCCGATCGATTTCCGAATCTGAATCTAAAACCCGTCTTTCCGCCACCCATTCAGCCTCCCATGGTTCAGAGTTGTGATTTGATGCAACTGTCTATTCCCGCTGGTGTCATGTGCGAAGTGTACATCTCAGCTCCAATTGATGCGGGGCATTTCTTTGTTCAATTACCCACACATCCAACATTTTCATCATTGGGTATTATTGATGAAATCATGAACTCAACATACAATAGATCAATTGGTCTTCCCGAGTACGCTAGACCCCCCAAGAACTCAGTAAACACTGTATGTGCGGCACCCGCAGCAAATGGTTGGTATCGAGCAGTGTCTCTTTATTACGATGAACAGCAGGACGAAATGCTGATGAAGTTTGTGGATTACGGTGGTTTTGCAAGAATGCCTCGCGCCGATCTGCGATTTTTGCGACATGATTTGCTATCACTGCCTTTTCAATCTATTGAATGTCGTTTGGCTTTCGTTGATCCCATTAACGGTTCAACATGGTCTGAAGAAGCGAACAATTTTTTTCAAAAGCTGTGTACTTCAAAAATCATTCAACTCTCACTTATTGGTCACGCACGCAGTGATGGCTTGCCTTACGTAAGACTATATATAACAACTCACAAAAAAAAGGTTGATTTGTTTGTAAAACATTTGTATTCAATGTTTTACATGAAAGATGATTTTGTAGGTCGTTCGCTTCGATCGCATCTTGATAAAGAAAGGATACGCAAAAGAATGGGATGCTGGCACGTGCAATCCTCTTCCTTTTCAACCAGCATCTCTTCCTGTAGACGAAAGAGCTGAAGCCGAATGCGATATCAATAGCTTTGATGAACCAACCCGTGACGCACTCAACAGTCATTCAAATCGACGTAACGATGGATCCAAAAAGCGTTCTGAACGTAGCAAGAAGTCTGTTTCTCAGTCTCACTCAATTCTTACTCGCTAAATCGCGTTCTTACAAGGGCACCCCATTCTTCTGCAACGAGCTATCATGATATTTGGCAAAATATAGCACTTACCATACTGACTTTGTGCTAAACAGAATTTGCGGAACCGAAGAGATGCCGAAGTTGTGCGTGCCGCAACTAACATTTTTTTGTTTTTAAGCGGTATTGCACGAAAACTAGGAATTATCTTAGTCAAGAAAACCAATATTTGGCTTAGTTTTCGATCAAGAATCCGTTGAAAATAAAAAAGGGTCTAACCTCAAAAATGCCAAAATCACAGTTTTTTTAAAACAAAAATTGATGTTTTTCAAATTCTATTTTCGGTGGACTTTGCCTATATTTTTTTATTTACAGATAGTTAATCAATAACTACCCGCAATCGCATAAAGGAGCACAACCGATGTGAAAGACTTTGCTCCCTTTATTTTTATTCGAATTCGAGCTGAAAAAAGTCTCCCTCACGTTGCGCTCCTTTTGTGCTCCTTATGTGAGTGCGGGTAACTCCAGTGAAATCATGTTTGCGTGAAAACGCCACAGCTTTGTAGTAAAAAAAACGCGAGAAAATTAGGAAAAATTCATTTTTTGCATCTCTATAATTTTAGCTTCTCTTCGGTTCCGCAAATTCTGTTTGGCTCAGAGTTTCAATATGGTAGGAGCCGCTTTTGCCGAAATTTCATAATGAAAGCTTGTTGTATCGTAATATAATGTCCTTGGTAGTCTTTCTGCATGTAGCAATTATTTTTTTGATTTGCTATCTTTTCGTTGAGTTTTTTTCTTTTTTTTCCACAACATTATCTTACCGCGATACGGAATAGAATCAGGATCTTTGTTGTGTTTTTTCCGCTCTGCATTTAAATAGCTTTCTTTCTCTTTTTTTGTTTTTTTTTTAAACTACACATCCTGAGGTTGGCAGGTGCTATCCAAAGATCAAAGGTAAGACTTGGTTTTTTTTATTCCACGTTATCTGGATACTATGAAGTTTAGTTGTTTTGAACAACTTCGACGTCTCAATATCGAAGGCGACTTTTTGTATCCTTTTTTTCACACAATATTTTTCAATTGTTTAAATAAAGTTTTTTCAACATGCTGTGTTACATAATGAACTAAAATTAAAACCCAACGTTTTTGACGGCAGTAGCGCTAACCTGCCACAACAATCCATGGTAGCCCCCCAACTCGTCATTAACATACTATCCTCGGTTTTCGATACATAAGCTTTTGTAACCAGATAATAAACATGACTTCTTTCTCTTGTCTCTTGTGATGCGCCCCACCATTGCAATGCTGTAAGTTCGGGATCAGGTGGTCATGTTTATAAAAAGGCTAATGTATCGAATTACCATGTGTTATTGTGGCAGGCAGGGTGGCGCAATCCTCCGGGGGATTAAAAGCGGAGGATTATTTCCGGGGATGTCCCCGGGGACATCCCCCGGTACACATACTCCAATACCTTAGTTTGAAAATTTAAAAAGGGCGATTTGAATCGTCATCAATAGGGTTTCCCTTCCCTCCGTTTACATCAGAGTTGTCGACCGAGCCGAGCTTTCGAGCCGCTCGGCTCGGCTCCGTGGTCCTCGAGGAATTTTTTCCACACAATTTTCGCTTTGAAAAAAAAATTTGCGGCAACAAAAACTATTTTACAACAAAAAACGTGTTTGGAATTGTACAATTTAGCGTAAATGAACTACAAATATCATAGTTTTGACATAAAAAAAAAGTCATTTTTCGTCATTTTTGGGTCATTTTTTAGGCTCGGCACGGTGATCTTTGAGCCGCTCGGCTTGGCTCGAATACTTCAAGCCGAGCATTCGAGCGAGCGGAGCCTTTCATTCCGAGCATTTCATTCGAGCGATTGAAATGCTCGGCTCGGTCGACAACTCTGGTTTACATTACGGGGGATTTACGGAGAGGAGATCTTCACGGGGAGTATAACGGAGAATTTCACGGGGAGCAAATTTTTGTATACAGGGAGTGGGGGATTTTTTTAAAATCAAAATTAACTAAAATAAACAATCTACAGGGGTTTTTAGCAGTGAAACTTGGCCATTTACATCAAAAGTTTTCTTTCATTTTTTCAATTTTTGTCATTTTTTTCCAAAAACGGCGTAAAAATTTTGAATTAGAACTTATACGGTGAGTGATTTTTCACGAGGAGTGGAACGGGGAATTTCACGGGGAGGAGATCGTCGCGGGGGGAGGGGATACGGAGAGCTCCCGGCGGGGAATTCCCCGGGGACCCCGCGGGGAACGGGGGGGGACGGGAACCCTAGTCATCAACGCAAAACAACCATTAGTGTCGAACACTTTTATCAATACTTATAGGGTTTTTTTTCTTATTTTTGAATTTTACCAGTAAATTTGAATCAACAAAGTGTCTTGGAACCTAAATTTCCCGAGGGATTACTTTTGAGCGGGGGAATCCCCGGGGATAATCCCCCGGGGAATCCCGGGGACATCCCCCGTGTCGCCACCCCGCAGGTTAGCGCTATTGCGGTCAGTTTTTTTGTACACCCAGATGCATGATAGTAAAAACGAAGGTTGTCTGATTGCAAAACAACCCACCGGTGTAAAAAATTTGACCTTGCACCAATTTACAAACCAATCTTATTGACGTTAATGTTACCAGTCGTTGAGAATAACTGAGTTCTAATTCTTGTTATTATAATGAATTGGATGGACGCTGTTTTGTTTAGCCTACTTATTGTGTATTGTCACGGAGAAGATATTGAAACCGCGTTTAAGCTGCACAAAGTAGTAAAAGACGTAGTTGGTTTGTCACCCCCAAAGCTGCTTTTTGTAGAATTTGATAGCGGTGTTAATGTAACCCTTTTATTGCCTTTTAGATATTCATAAATGTAATTAAGGCTCTTCTTGGGAACACTCTAACTCCTTCTGAGGTAAAAAATCAACCGACTTTGCTGGCATGGCCTTTCAAACCTGGCCAGTTATACACAATCATTATGACAGGTACTTTTGTTCATTTTAATTCTAAATAATGTGCACTATACTTCGATAGATCCTGATGCACCGTCTAGGGAAAATCCATCTCGTCGTGAATTTCTGCATTGGCTAGTTACAAATGTTCCAAATAATGACATTCAAAAAGGTTCTATTTTTGCCGAGTACGTCGGAGCTGGACCACCTATCTCAACTAGTCTTCACAGATATGTTTTTCTTGTTTACTTGCAAGATGGTCCATTGTCTGACTTTGATATGGGTCACATATCTAAATATTCGTCGTCTGGAAGACCAAGGTTCCGTGCTCAACGTTTTGCCGACAAACACAGACTAGGCTCTCCTATAGCCGGCAACTTTTTTCAAGCTGAATACGATTCATACGTTCCAATTTTGCACCAACAGTTATCTTCTTAAACATTGACGTTGTTTATACGACAACAAGCAATGATTACGCATGTTGTGCTGTTTTCCGAAACTTTTGTAACAAATATTTTCTGTCGTCAGTATTAGAAGTTTCTAGCCGCCGTGGCATTATAATGTGATATCTTCTCAACGGCCTGTTGTCATGTTAGAAATAAGCAATAAAAATGGTAAAAAAGCCGGTGTTTAGGCGATTGTTGTGCAAAACCTCTTAGTATTCTATGACACCACGACAGCAAATATGGATATAGCTCGAAGCAGATATATTTACAGATTGTCGTGTTTTTGTTTTCAGTATCCAAAATTTATTCTGTTAACATGCAAGCGCAATATTACACTCTCCGGGGCCAAAATGTTGTTGGTTTCGAAGTTTGTAACAAAGAAATGATATGTCTTCCTCAGATATATGATTTATTTCTGAAGAAGTATGTGAGTGGTCTTCATACTGTTTACACCAAGCTCAAAAGACTGAGCATAAAACCTTTGAACTGCGATGTCCAACAGGTAACTTTTTTGTGTTAATATTTGATCATTTTAAAGATGAGGTACCAGTGTTCCGCTGACTCCGACTCAGAGTCGATTCTTTGACCCTGACGAGAGTCGATTTTTTCAAAATAACTTTTTGACTCTTTGGAGTCGACTCTTTGATGAATTTTTTTTGAAAAAAATACACTTTTATAGCCATTTTTGGTGCCAAACTTTTGATTTTGTAAAATAAAAAGTCGTTAACGATGAAAGCACGCAGTTTTAGGCTTTTATTGATGCATTTTCTGTGAACCTATTTTGACTCGGAGTCAAAGAGTCCATTCTGGGAGTCGGAGTCGAAAGAGTCGACTCTTTCGACTCTCGACTCTCAACTCTGAGTCAGAGTCGAGAGTCGATTTTGGCCAGAGCGGAACACTGTAAGGTACTTTTGTTCAAACATTTTTTATATAAGCTTTTCAGGTTCGTGCTTTGCGAAACCTTGGCGCTATCCAACTTGGTGTCAACCGGTGCAAATTAATTGAAAAAAAAGATTTTGAAAAGTTGTATACCGACTGTGTAGCAAGAAAGTGAGTTTTGCTTTATCTTTCTCGAACCTTAACAGCGCTGTATAGTGGCAGACCCGGCCGACCAACTAGAAAACGCAATTCTAAAGAACGGTCTAATGATAAATCAGACGATTCTCCGTTACGAACACAAGGAAGTCGTTGTGACTCGCATCTAAGTTGTCAACAAGCGTCTTCCAGCGATGATTCATCCTCCATCATGAATCTTCCTCCAATGTTTTCAAATTTTTTTATGCAACAAGTAATTACTGCGGCTGTATTGGCTTCGCGCACACTCGAAAAACATTCAGTAACTGAAGATTCCATGTCATCCAGCAAATCCGATTTAAAAGATAAAACAATGGCGTCAAAAGAGAGCAACAATGGTAGCAGTAACAGTGAATGGAGTGGCGAAAAAAATTCACCTCAGTATGTTTTTTTTGACGTCATGAATTAATCTTTTGTTGCAGGAGTTCTAATTCGCCGTATGATTCGAGTTCAAGCGGAAATGGACAGAATAGCGGACAACAATCTTTTAATTCTACCACAATTGGATCGGAAAGAGAATCCAGTGCCTCCACTGATTTATCACAACAATCGGCTGAAATTCAAAACATAGTCGGAAAATTTTCAAATCTTGTTGACTCATTAGACAAAAGATTTCGCGAGCAATCGGATAAAATAATGGGTAGGAATCAAAGCTTAACGATTTGTGAGAATTTTAAAAACATCTTTTTTTAGCTCTTACAGCGGCTGTAAATAAGCTGCAAAATTATCAAGAACACAGAGAAACAGAATTACTTCATGTCATTGACGCACAGAAGCATAGGATTGGTAAGCTTTAAAATTACTTAAATGCGATAATGTAATAATTTTTGGAGGACAGTATCAGCGCCACCGCGTTATTCACAAATATCGTCAAGCAGCTACTCGGTACCGTGAATCGGAGTCATTTGGCACAGACGGCGATCTTGAACAGGATGTTGACACCGGTGCTGACGCGGATGCTGAAGCCGACGCCTCTTCGTTTGTCAACATGGATACTTCATAAGTCACACAATATAAATTCGATTGTATATAACTTGATGTGCAATATACAATATTTATTAATCTATTCATTATATTTTGTTAAAAGCATAAAAGTTATCACTGTTGAAAGTAGTTTGGTCGCAGTAAATAAGTGCTATTTGTAGCGTATCCAGGTTCATTTGGAAAGTTTACGTTTAAAAAAGGATTTGTTGCCGACGGAGTTTTCATGCCACCAAAAACGATAAGCTCCCCATTGGCGTTGACAAGGGAGTACAGCAGGAGAACTGGAGGCGCATCGCATTCAACCATATTTTGTTCCCACCTAGAAAGTTCTTTTCTGATGTGAGGAGCATTTTAATGTTTTTAAAAAAGCTCTTCCATTTTTAACCATACCTCACACATCTTTCATTGCGTAATCTCGAAATATCCAAAACAAAAACGCATAGTCTTTCGTTGAGATCAGACCAATCTTCATTGTGTGCAAGAGGTAAAACACTATTTATATGAGTGTCGTTTATTTGGAAGGATTCAGTTGAAATAGTTTTTTCACTAAAAACAATTATAATGTTTTGTTTTTACATCTCAAAATATACCCATAACCATTAAGATGGCTGGCTTTTGGACTGCAGAGATCATCAGTAATAATCAGCTTTGGAATCTCGCCAACGATAATAGCAGGGATTGAACACGCGCGTTGTAATTCGACATATTTATGTGCTGATAAAGACTGTTCTTGATAATTTAGTTTGTTGACTGCACAATCACTACCATTATCGTTATTCTGTAATAATTATCGACGCATTGAAATTAGAGAGCCAACGTTTACCTGCTCATCTAATGACTTAGAAGTTAAAAGCTGACTTTTCCGTCGAAACGCCGCAGAGGCGCTTAGCCTTTCGCTTCTACTTGCTTTTGAAAATGCTGCCGCTACGGCGCGACGATCTTGAAGAGAATCGGGTGAAGAAATTCTTGATTGACTGCTAGACGACGATGATGTAAAAGAACTCGTGGTTCGAAGTGAAGGACGTGAATAACATGCCGGATGAATGTAAGACGGTTTAGCCAAAAAAACAACTTTATTATGAATTTTTGTGCCTCTGATACCCCAAAAATTACTCGGCCAAAGTTCTTTGTTTTCAACTCTAACTCTTTTCCATTCAGCGTGTATCATGTCGCGGTTAAATGTAAGAAGATAAGCATCGTTGCAAGCGCCTTTGATAACACCTGCGCCCCCAACGATAAGTAAAGTAAAGTCATCAATAAGAATCTGACAGTGTCCATGCCGAGGCAAAGGTTCAGGACCTATGCATTCCACCATATGCCATGTGTGGTTCACCAAATCAAAAATAAATACCTTGTCACTAAAATCGTCACCACTTGATCCAAAACTTATGACCATCCATCTATCTTGAAGAATGGTTGCACCATGAGATGCCAGTTGTGGCACATAGCTGCCATTGCATCCCATCTAAATGTTTTATATAAAAAATGCACAAATTAACAAACAACCTACTTTTACCCACGTTTCTTTCTGTTTGATAAAAAAATACAAATCACAAAAAAATTGTACATGTTGATGAATAGGATTCATAGATGATTTCGAGTATCCCCCAAATAAAACCAGTATATTGTCGCAGTCAAGCAAGGTACAAAGACTTCTAGGGTACGGAACATCGCCTTTCTGGTTAACTCGAAACCATTCCAATGTATCCTAAAATAATAACAAAATATAATATTTTTAGAGCTCCAAAACTTGCCATCTTTAGGCGCCACATGTCGGCCAGCGGCGTATGTCTTGCGGTTGACCCACCAAACATGTACAGGCAGTTGTCCGATTTTGAGTAGCATGCCGCATGACCACCGCGTTCACAAATGTAGCTTTGAGCGTCAAGTTTTTCGCGCAACTCGTGCCACGCGAGATCTACGCACGATGAATATCTTCTTTTCATATACTTTACGGAGCCATCCACAATGTGCCGCCATCGATTGCTTACCTGTCGAGCGTTGTTAAGAGAATCATAAGGTCGTAAGTAAAAAAATATGTGCTCTAGTACAGGTCTGGGCAAATCATTGATTCCGATATGCATAATAAAATAAACGACGGATTATTAGCTGGAGTTAAAAAATAAGACATAAATTTTGTTAGATGTATGAAATAATTTATGCAACGAACATACCACGACTTTATACTGAACCAACCATGCGCAAATATTTTTACATCAATAAAAACACGTATTCCGCAGCAAAAAGATTCACAAATTATTGAATACTTTCACAGCGAACTCTGTCAGGCAAGCAAAGCTGTGACAGCAAATGCAGCTGGCAAACAAAAACTACTAGCAGTATATAGTAGTTGTAGTGGGAGAAAAGGTTGTTTTATTTGCATTTTTTTTTGTCTTTATTAAAACAAATATTACTTATTTTGTACGAATAACACATTTGTTGTTTGTTGCTTTGGGGGCAATACAATGCCATGAATTGTTATAATGTGTAGTTTCTTGAGATATACATTAACATTCAATGATTCTTTGTATAATTTTTTTTTCAAACTAAACTGAAATGTCTAACGAATCTTAAAGAAATTTTTCATAGTAAACCACAAAAATATTTTTTTTTGAATTATCGAGACATCAATGTTTTCAGTATTTTTTTGTTCTTTTAAATTTAGATTTTCTTCCGAACTGCTGAATTTTTTTTCGATTTCAGAAATGCAAAAAATGTGTAGCATGCACCGTCGCACTTTTTTTGGCGGTCGCAGGTGTATGTTTATAACAGTCTGCAAAAATACTTGTGAGCATAATAACGGAATTGAGTTTCAATTGTTTATATGCCGTCATATAAAAATGAATAATTTTCAAATTATAAAAGAACATCATGTGAAGATCACACTAAGTACACTTTCAAGTTGCAACCGGTATGAGTATTTAGGGTATACAAATACTTTCCGCTTTTAACAAAATTATTTTGGATAGTAATAAAGTGGTTTAGTGACCTAATTCGAATTATGCAACTTCGATTTTTGCAACTTTGATTTTTACAACTTTGATTTTTACAACTTTGCTTTTTGCAATTTTTTCGTGACTTCGATTTTCGCAACTAACTTCGATTTTCCCAATATTAAAAAAATGACGTGAACGGGGCTTTCGGAGGCTCTGAAGCAGATGTGGCGTTACCAGCAAAGCATAAAATCAGTCCGGCTGGCTGCAAAAACCGCGCGGCCGGCCTGAGTTTTTTTTGGCAGGCCGGAAAAGCCGGAAAAAAATTTTCAGGTCATTTTTTCGACCAAAAGCATGATTTTTGGACATTATTGTGTTGCATCCATCAATATTTTTTACTTTTTACCATTAGTAAATGATTAGTACCTCTATTTATACAGTATTTGGTTGTTTTGAACAAAAAGTTCTCCAAAATTTGATTACAATTTCAAAAAATGACCCTTAAAAATGTTCGAAATAAGGCGGCTGGGCCGCGGCCTGAAAATTTATGCTGGCCGCAAGCCTGCCGAGGGGCTGATTTTGAGGCCGGTTTTATGCCTTGGTTGCCAGACTTTGACATGAAAAACACTTTCACGCAATTTTATCAGCATTATGAAAAAAAAACGTTATTTTTATTCAATTGCAAAAATCGAATTAGTTGTAAAAATCGAAGTCATGAAAAAAGTTGCAAAATTCAAAGTTGTCAAAATCGATGTTGCAAAAATCGAAGATGCAAAATTCGAAGTGGTGTCACTAAACCTAATAAAGCGTAGACCCGTTATATAGCACTTGTTATTATAGTGTTGTGTTTACCAGCAGAACAACTAAATTCGCTCATTTCTTTTCCGCCGTGACAAAGCGGCAAAGCACCAAATGAATACTGACAGCGATTTTTTTCACAAAAAATAGTAAGTGCTCTGTAATAGACAAAGCACCGAAATATTATGTACATAAGCACAAAAAGAAATGCCATGTAGAACAATAGTGGAATGACGATATTTAGCATTGGCATTGACGCAAAAGGTAGTGCTACATTTTTGCTGTCTTTCAGAAATAGTATAAAAGATTGCATGTCGACGAAGGGACCAATTGTTACCTATAAGATGTTTTCATTGTTTATTGACAATGCACTTTTTCCGAATACAAATGCTAACTTGGCTTAAGACAAATGGCAGAAGATAAAATCGTTTGCATTTAAACAAACCGAAGTATAGCATGACAAGTGGTGGAAATTGAAGAAATCTACAGCTCAATAATACCAAAATCCTTTCTTCGATTATGCTTTGTTTCAAATTCACTCGTGATATCAAAAAAAATATACCGACTACGATTTCCTGAAGAACTAAAGTGCAAAACACGTAGGTGGCAATTTTGATGTGTAATAAGCTACAACATGTTCGAAAGTATCGTGAGTCAAATTGTTGTTTAGTGTGAGTAGATGCGGACGCTGGGTTGTTCTAAAAAATTGAACGAAGCTAATTTTACAAAGCAAGTGGAAAATTAGTGCAATCACAAAAAGGCAACGTACTACGTTTTTTGAGCGATGAGATGCACTATTGTCACATCGATTGTATTTTTGTTTATTTTGGCAGTTATTTCTAATTTTATCAAGATCACACAATGATGTCGACGTTCGCATTGCTAAGTAAATAAACAAATTAACGAAACGACCTCAATAAATTACAACGTCATTCATTTAGTTTTGAACGGGTTGCTCCGATGTGTTAAACAAAACTACAAAACATCATAATATAAAAATCGCGAATTATCATTACCCTATTTAGTAATGCAAATATGCTGGTGGTCCAATGAGGTAAAACGCGCTTCACGCCAATCAAAATCAAAGTCTAATTTCGATGACAATGCTGTTTTTCTCGTCTCAATTCGTAGTGATCATTATCACACTACATCAAAATAAGTTCCGTACACAGTCAAGAGTCGGCTGCTCAGGCTGATGTATTGCAACTGACATCAATTCTGAATGTGTCCTGCTACGTACTCTTGTCTAACATTTCTGCCTTACTGTTGTTATGTTGTGATACGGATGTGCACAAATTAGAGCAAACATTGACGCCTACGTGGACACCATTTGTGCCTCCTAATATCTGATCTACTGATAACAGCACTAAGTAACGGTGAAATAAATAAAAATAAAATGTAAATATAAATTTAAAATACAATGACTTGACGTTAAATACCGACCGTTTTTCAATACAAAACAATTGCCTTATGTAACGAAAATGGCTGTACATGAAATATTTTTAGCTACTGATGTATTGTCATCTTGTAAACCATGTGGAATTTTTGTACGGTAGTATGGATGTCGTAGCAGAAGTTAAACTCGATTGCTTGATGTTATAGTTGCCAATTTTAATTTTTGCTGCAGAGATTCGTTTAGTACTTATTTACAATTGTACCTTTTTATGTACAAGTACTAATTCATTGTTATTCTTCTGCCAGTATAAATCTTATTTACAGTTTTTTTATTTGCTTTATTTAAAATGTTTGCGTTATCAACAAAGTACACGTTCTAGAAAATATATATTGTATATACAGTTTAGGAAATGTTAAAACAATGCACTATTAACTCTTTCCATGTGAGGTTCTACCTGAGGTATTCCAATAAAATTTAAGTCTGATCTGAAATAATTATGTGATTCAATTATAACAGTATTTAAAAAACGTACTCGACAAGTCGTTTTTTGTCTCGAATCATGACCAAAGTCATGCAACAGATTACAAGAAACCAGAGATATACGGCAACGAGTACCATAGAGCATGAGGCAAAAACGGGATAAAGTTTGCTATTTGTTTGATCGCCCGAGATTAACAATACCAGGCCAAGTCCCATGGCCCCCATCATATTAATTACCTGAAATATAATAAATTAAAATAAAAGCTATTAATAAAGGGACCTACGCAATTAACAGCAAAAGGCATTAAAAATATATGAGAGTCTACAAATATGCCAATAAGCATAAAGACGCTGCACAATAATTGCAATGTCATTAAAACAAACGTGGGGTATACTAAGTATTCATGCTGCAATGGGGTTAGTGTGTAATTGTATACTCCCATTAATACAATAACTAAAAATTAATATTTTTTAAATATTAAGGTATTATTGTTACCAAGGATTGCAGAACAAGCAGACATTAGTGCAATCGCAAATGATCCGACACGCAGCCGGCAAAAACCACAGCAGCAACGATACTTAGCCATTAGAGTATACAAATTAATTGCAGAATCAGATCCGCGCATTCCTAGAAATCCCGTAACGCTCATCGTACTTGTATAAAGCGATACAGTTGATGATGGTATGTTGGAGAGCGCTTGTATAAGGTTGCTTTGATTATTTTTATGAAGCGGAAACTGAAGAGAGCTGCTCCGACGAATCTAAAATGTTCACAGTTTTTTTCGTTTCTAAATTACGATGAAAAGCCATTCAAGCGTTCATTATTAAATTTGTTATAGAAAAAGCTTGCTTTGCCAATTTGAACAAATTGAATCGGACAATAAGGAATAAGACTTACACTTCGTTCTATGGGATCATCAATTGCCAAAAGTTTATTAGAAACCATTTGAATACAAAAATTTGGTGTATATTTTCTAATAATATAATAAAACAAAATTGCATATCACAAAAAAAAATGAAACACACGCTTGAAGTGTTTAGCGAAATCACACTGACTAAGTAGCACGTTATAACGCGGTGTTGGTTTTTTCCATCTCCTTAAATGAATCTAAAAAAAGGTTAGAAATGTGAATAACCAAAAACAATTTTCTTTAAATAAAATAGAAAATAAACTACAAAACAGCTGTCTATTTTGAACAAAAAATGCAAATATTTGATTTCTTTTTTTTTGCTCAATAGTTGATCTTCATTTCCTTATCAAGCAAAAGAAATATAGCGACAGAGCAAGCACCAAATGCACTTGTCAAGCGGAAGTTTGTACAATCACTGAAAAAAATTATCATATTGTTAAAAAAGAGTTACCAATTTGTTTTCATTCCAATAGAAAAAATGATTTTATACTGTTTTTTTCTGTGTTGGGTAAGCAAAGTAATTCGGGCATGACAAATTTGCCAAAAAAACGATTTAAAAAAACTAATTACTTTTGTGAAGTGTGCTAAACACGCGTTTAAAAGCTTTTTTGTGGCACATTCAAACAGCCAAATGTTTTAAGTATCTGCCATGCATTTCTTAATAGACAAGTTTTTTTTCTACAAATAAAATTGTTTGTAAAAATCAATCTGATTCACGCAAAATATATATTTTACTATTATTATATATGACAATGCTTACATTCATTTGTTCTATGCTAGCAACATTGCTGCTCAACCAGGGTTGCGAAGATGGGATTCCCCGGAAGATTCCTCGGGGAATATTCCCGCGAATCCCCGGGAGATTCCCCGGGGAATATTCCCGGGAATCCCCAGAGATCCCCCCCTTCTGCCAATTTCTGCTAAATTTCCCGCAAAATTCCCCGGAAAACTCCCGAAAAATTTAAGAAAAGTAAAAGGATGTGGTTATTCTTTTTGAATTTTGCCCCTGGGGCTTCAAATCTTGCTTTTATGTGAAAGTTAGGTTGCAATTTTAATGATTGTTAATATATAGATCGTTTTTGGTGTGGTTTTTTTTATTTTAGACCCCGTTTTAGACGCATGGCTTTATCTCCTTTCAAATTTTGAGGGGAATTTGAAAGGAGATTCCCGGGGAGTCTCCGGGAATTCCCCGGGAATATTCCCCTATTTTTCATTCCCCGGGGAATTTTGCAACCCTGTGCTCAAACCCCATCTTCTACGACTACGCCCCGCGCCCCCCCTCATAATACTTTTTGACAAAAAGAAAAAATTAACGAATTATGAGGGGGGGCGCTAGGCGTAGTCGTAGAAGATGGGGTTGAGCAGCAATGTTGCTAGCATAGAACAAATGAATGTAAGCATTGTCATATATAATAGTAAAATATATATTTTGCGTGAATCAGATTGTTTTTTACAAAAAATGCAAAAAATGCATGTTGCGACAAAATATTTCCACAAACAACACACTGTGGCCCGCTCCTTTGCATTTTTTTTGCGCTCGCTTCGCTCGCGTTTTTTAGTTTATTTCATTCTATTGCTCGCTCCGCTCCCGCTCAAGAGCAAAGCGGGAGCGGAACAAAAATCGCCAGCGCTCCAAGTAAAATTAAAAAAATTTTTAGCCAAATTGGGGATAAAAGTTGAAATTTTAAAGTTTTTAGGTGTTTAGACAAAGTTTACCGGCAAATCTACCCGAAAGTGAACGGAAATGGTAAAAAATCAGACATAAAATCCTGCCGGCTGACCGCAAAAACCGCGCGGCCGGCTGAAAAAAAAATTTATGTAATTTTTTCGACCAAAGGCATAATTTTCGGACATTTTTGTGTTGCATTTATCAATATTTTTTACTTTTTACTATTAGTAAATTCTTACCCCTATTTATACAATATTTGGTTGTTTTGAACAAACATTTCTGCAGAATTTGAGTACAATTTCAAAAAATGACCCTTAAAAAATGTTCGAAATTAGGCGGCGGAGCCGCGGCCTGAAAAGTAAGGCCGGCGGCCTGATTTTGAGGCCGGTTTTATGCCTTGGGAAAAAGTCCAAATTCAAAAGTTTTTCAAGACCAATTTTAGCCACAAATCTACTCGAAAGTGAACGGAAATGGTAAAAAATCAGACAAATTGCCATAAATTGTTAGTGTTTTTGGAACTCAATTTGCCTTCGCCTTTCGCTCCTTCAAGATTTGTGCACTCGCTCCGCTCCCGCTCCTTTTTTTCTAAATTGTTTCCGCTCGCGCTCTTAATTTTTTTCATTTTGCATCTCCTGCTTCTTCCTTATTTTTTTTTCTGTTTTTTACCGCTCGCTTTGCTCCCGCGCAGGAGGGGAGCAGGAGCAGAGCGATTTCAGGAGCGGTCGAAAACCCTGCATATAGTACAAATTTTCCTATCCATTTTACCAAAAGTTTTAGTGAATCAAATTTATCCAAGCTTGTAAATTAAAGTATTGAAAAATAACAGCATATAAAATTAATTATGAAATAAATAATGTCGACCAACTGTTAGTACGGTATTAAAGTGCCATAAAATTTCAATATGCCTCTAAACATCTGGTCTAATGATAACTAAGCACTGAGTAACGGTGAAATAAATATATTAAAAAATGTTTTCATATTGTATCCAAATTTAGCTGGAAAACAATTTGACTTCTCTTGTTGCTAAGGCCAGTGATATAAATATTTTAGTTTTTTGCGATTTGTACGCATTTTTTATAGTTGTAAACATGAAATGCCGGAGTTTTTTATTTATCAAAATGTTGAATATGTTGATTTTATAAATATATTTTGATGTTAAAAATTAATTTCATTTTATTCATATTTTATGCAGGAAATACTTTCACTGTTATTGACAAACTGAATTGGTGCATTACGTGAGATTATCTTGCAGATCAGATAAATAACTGGTTTTGCAATATTGTAATACAATTTTTTCAAAGCTTTCATTCTCTGTCCCGGACGGTTGCGTTTTCGCAAAGTTCTCGTTACGCAACTGAACTTTTATTGTAATCAACGGAGGAAGCGGGGATGAAAAATCCGTTAACAGAAGCCATAGCGGGCGTGAACGTAGCTTTAAGAAGTCAAAAGAAGCAGAGGAAGCGTCAATGCCTCATGATCACCATCGGCACCTTAACGCAAAATCGTTAGCTCCTTCGGGATCACAGCTAGATGGGCGCCCAACGAGGAAGAGATCGATGGGATGCCACGAACTCAATGGACGAATGATTTTGCGAATATCCTCAACCTGCCTGCAAAAGACTTCAACTTCCGACGGGTAGCTGCAATTGATGGCCCCTCTTCGTACGGAAAATGCAACCAATTGATCTAAGTTAGGTCATCTAACTTATGTAAATAGGTGCTAGTACGAAAAATAGTTGATACAATAATTGAATTGATACAATAATTTTTTGGGGGCTGTCGGCGTTTTTTCGTGAACAAACTAAAATTGTTTATTGTGAAGACCAAGACTTGTACAATTCTTCAAAAATAAGATCGTACAAGCAGCTTGATTGATTGAATTTATATTTCGAATGATCATTGACATATAAAATAATAAATGCAAATCATTTACTCTCCTGATATAGATATATTTTTTTATCTATATGTTTTGTTTTTTTGTTGTAAATCAATGTATCAAATTTTGCAATTATTTTATACAAAAATTTAGAAAAAAGTGTTTTAAAAAATCAGTTGTCAGTTTTATAAACTAGCTATTGAAATGCGTACACAATATTTGTTGTTAATGATGAACAATGTCATTTGGAAAGTAATTGGTGTATAGTCCTCCGGGTGGAACTCGCAGATAAAATGCATCTAATTTTCTGCCAAAACGACGAGGGTAGCCGGAATGTCGCTAAAATTGTAAACATGTCAATCAGCATATATTTATTACCAAAAATACACTTACGCGTAAGATGCCATGTAGATGCTGCGAAAGCCAAGAAAAATCAGGGCGCTCGAAAGGATCAAGTCTCCAACAACTCAACATTATTCCATAGCTACAAAATATACGCAGGTTTATTTGTCAGTGAAAACAACTTACATAACATCAGGACAATTCGTAGGTTGAGGCAGCCGCTTTCCAGCATCGAGATACTCTCTAATTTCCGCATTTGCTAAATCCCCGTAAGGAGCAGTAGCTCGAGTCATTAGTTCCCATAAAACGACTCCAAATGACCACTAAAACTCCTTTATCCGGTAGGATAAGACTAATTAAATCCTTACAACGTCGGTTTTTAAATTAAATATTTTGCGATCGACAAGAGATTCGGGAGCCATCCATTTCAGAGGTAATCTTGCGGGACGCCCTGGACGGCCGTCAATTTTTGGATCGGGATCCAAAAGATCTATTGCCAAGCCAAAGTCCGCAACTTTCACCACTTGATCATCAGTTAACCTTAATTTTTTTTTTTTTAAGCAATGAAAGCAAAGGACAAACATGCAATTCCTTGCAGCTAAATCACGATGCACAAAATTGAGAGCCGACAAATATGCCATTCCCAATGCAATTTGGTATGCAAAATCCACCAATTCGATGACGCAGATTTTCTGAAAAGCATTCATGTAAGCAAGTGTCGTAACAATTTTTCACATACTCTATAAGGGTCCGCAATAGAAGTTCTTAAATCACCATGAAGCATTAGTGGAAGCACAATACACGCTGTACCATCTGGACTGAGACAAATGCCTAGCAGTTTTAAGACATTTGGATGGTTAAAATGCTTCATAATTGCACCTTCTCGGAGAAAGTCTTCTATATCATTAATGTTGCAAGCCCTCTCACTTTTAAGAGTTTTAACGGCCACAGGTAGCAAACAATTAGAGCGCGGCTCATGCATTTGACCATGATAGACATTTCCAAAATAACCTGAATATTTGTAAAAAAATACTAGTTTAACAAAACAACCTTTATGCATTCAGTGTTACAATTTTTGTCCGATTATTTTAGCTAAAAAAGTTTTCGGGGCTAGTGCCCGGCTTTGAATTGCATTTCTGTGTTAAAAGTCCTGCGACTTTGTATAAACAAAAAAAAATTTATCATAACATACAACGGTGTTTTAAAGGCAACATGAAAAATAAGATCTGTGCAAAAAAACTAAACTTGTCTTTTTTTGACTAGTTTTTAGTTTCTTAGGTCTATTTTTTAGCTCAGAGCAAGCCATAAATCTTGGGCAGGCCATATGGCCCACATAGCCCAAAACCCAATTTTAATCCATGCACAGTATGAGTCATAAAGAATTGTTTTACTTTACGATGTTGAGATATTTTTTTTCAAAAACAGAGCCTGTTTATAATGCATACCTTTTCCAACGATATCGTTGAGCTGAACAAAGGAATGTGGTATGAGTAGTGGTTCTATAGAAATGCATAGATCCTTCGATATGTGAGATAGCACTTCTTTTTGAGATAAACGAGATGTTGAAGATGTTGAGAGTGTTGTATTTGTTGAGGCTGACATGAACTCTGAATTTGCCGAATCATTGTCATCATAATCAGGTAGGGGGTTAAGATATATATTGCCCCGCGGTACACAAGCCCCGCGGCTTGTAACTTCACAGCGTCGAAGCGGAATTTTGATTTGTTTCGTAGAATATTATGAATAAAATACTAAAACCATCAGAAGAACTGAAAAAAAGTAAGTAATGAAAAAGTAAGTAACGTAAATCCGCGCAAAATAAGTCAGCGTCAGCAGTGGAAGATGCAATATGTGTATGCACTTACAACCCCCAGATTTTTTGTGTATTCAAGCTAGTTAGGTTTAAGACAAACACAATCAATATGTAAAAAACTTCATTGAGTTGAAGAAATCGAAGAGCAGCTATCTCTACTAGCTTTGCGCGCGTGAGCAACTCTCTTCTGCATAGAAGAACAAAGAGTATCAGAGTAAAGCTTTGAGAAAAAGAAAAAGGAAAAAGAAAAAAAGAGTAAGGTGTAGAAAATATAACACACCGGTTGGAAAATCATAAACAGACTAAGCTACTAAACACGTTATTAACTTTTGTTGCATTTAATTTTTAATACGATTATTAAAATTGTCGACGCGGATGCATCATAGAGGGTGGTGTCGTGTTCATCAAAGCAAACAAGCATTGTTTTGCAAAAAACCTACAACCAGGGTTGCGATATTCCCCGGGGAATGAAAAATAGGGGAATATTCCCGGGAAATTCCCGTAGACTCGTCGGGAGACTCCCCGGGGTCTAAAATAAAAAAAAAACCACACCAAAAACGATCTATTATATTAACAATCATTAAAATTGCAACCTAACTTTCACATAAAAGCAAGATTTGAAGCCCCAGGGGCAAACTTCAAAAAAAATAACCACATCTTTTTACTTTCCTTAAATTTTTCGGGAGGTTTCCGGGGAATTTTGCGGGAAATTTAGCAGCAGTTGACAGAAGTTGGGGGAATCCCATCTTCGCAACCCTGCCTACACCCGACGTAAAATTTAAAACAAGAAGTTACTTTTAAAAACTAATTGAAGTGAGAACAATGAGCGTGTACTATTGTCCGAACTTCGTCATCTCAATAGCACACACGCAATTGAATTTTTTAAACATTTAAAAATGAAAATGACCCCAAAAGTTGTAAAAAAAACTGAAAAAGGTAGCGTTTTCAATTATAACAAGCATCTGGTTTCAATGGTTTAATACAAAAACAAAGAAAGGACATGTGCTTAAGGAATGGTACGGGATAAAATTCGTGTTCTACGCATTGCAGCAGACTTACTGAAGTCATACAAAAAACCCATGCTTAGATTCTTTGTCTTATCCAGAATTTTACAAAAAAAGTGGTTTTTCAAAAAAAATCATTGAGTTACTCCACAATCTGTAATAGTGACAGCTTTTTTTGAAAACCGGCCATGCGCTTATTGTTAGACATACGGACTTTTGCATTAATGGTAAGAAAGCACAAATAATAGCGGGAGTGCTATCCAGAATTTTTTACACAGTAACGTAATGCAAATACCTTTAAAAAATCAAAGGAAAAAAAATATTTTGTTTATGCGATTTTGCTCTTCAATTCATATTGCAAAATCAATAACACCTTTGATAAAAAGACCTACGTTGCAAAAGATGAAAATTAAGTAAACCAAATAAAAAAATTAATGTGAATTTAAAAAAACAATGTGACCATTAGTTGCAATTTCAACACTAAACTTCCAAAAGAAGTAGAAATGTCAACTAAAATTCAAAGACGCGAAACAACAAACAAAGGATCACAGCAGCACGGTCTATCGGTCAAGCAAACAATGCGCTATTTTGAGCATCAGAGCGCATCAATTTGTGAAACTATATAAAATATAAATCGTTAATTGTTTAATTGTCGCGTTTTTTTTAAAGTAACAAGTAGTATTCAGTAATCAAACAGACATTGCGCATTTTATAATAAAAAATCAGTATTTGCAATTACAATGATGAGTTTTTCATACAAATGTTTTCAGATATTCTAAATGACTGATATCGCTTCCATGTTAAAAAAATTTGTGTCATGCTTTAAACATATTTTGGCTTTCAAACTTCGTTATCGTTATCATGCAGCATCAAACGGGAAAATATATTGTATACCTACGCCTCAGCAACACACGGTATACACGGTATATGCTATAACATGCAGAGAATTGTACATTTTGATAACAAGACTATCTCCTTCTACAACTCAGCAACCGCACCTACATATACGTCGATGAATATTGCAATTGCAATAATGTTTATAGCATCTATCAGAAAGGAATGGTACCAATTCTTCTATTTGCTGTTGTTGTCAAATTAATTTTAAGTTTTGATTATATTTTTGGTTTTAACAATATATTTTTACGCGCTTCTTTTTGATTTTGCTGACGTTAAAACACGATTTTTAAGGATATCATACAATGCATAACATCAGCAGTCAAGGAGAAAATGCCTTGTCAACTGCGATGTACAACAACTTTTACTCATCAACACCTTTTTCAACCGATATTCCTGCCATTACTGTATCCGAAACACGCCAGAAATTACAAAATGATGACGACAGTGAGTATTCTGATTACAATCCTTTGGACGACAATCAGTCATATTCTAATGTGACAGACGATTTATTTGAAGTTGTTTCAACAATAAATTCTACTTTAACTAAGGAAAAATCCGTTCAAAGTGTTTCCATCACTGGAAGAATAACAATTAGTCGAAATGGCGAAGCGGATGTCATTATTCCACTGGAACCCCATTCTAGTCGCAGTGCAAGACTCATTATTAAACGTTCACGTTATCACTTGGCTTGTCAACGGTTAATGGAAGAAGAGGAAGAAGAAGAAGAAGAGGCCGACGATCACAAAGCTATTATCAAAGAGGATACAAATTACCTTCATGAAATTGATATTGAAGAGAATACTCATGTTCAACGAAGTGCCTTGTTTAACGGATATGCTAATAATCATTCCGTCGAAGACGAACACATTTATGATTATCCACCGGACAAGGAACAGGAACCAATTTACTATGTTCCTCCAGATGACAATGAAAGTCACATTTACGACGATCCCTTTGAACCAAAACCTGTATATTACGAAATTTCTGATCTACATCAACCTGAAAACAATGTTGTTAGTTTTAGTGAAACAAACGATAGTTGTAGCCAACATGATGAACAAACGGAAGTAGACAAAGAAACGATTGTCATTCAGTACCCGGAATTAAAAATGGTAAAAGACTTGCCCTACACAAGACCTCATCGTTTGCCCGCAAGCTCCAGATACGACTACTTAGAAAAAAATTATTATTACAAGGAATCCACTGAAATTGAAATCATTAAAGAAGATTCAACGAAATACGTCTCTGTTGCAGAACGCCGAAAGCGATATATAGATGATCAGGTTGTTCCGAATACTGTTACAAACAAACACACAACCCATTTTCGCTCATATTCAAAAGAAGTCCGTTTTCCACCTCCAATCGTAACAACACCACCTAGTTACTTTTCTTCAAACATGAGTCGTCGGACCGAAGCTACTTCGCCAGTATTGGAAAATAACGTCGAAGTAAAAGAGTTGAGTTCTCCCCCTCAACAAGAGCCAGAACAGTATCTGCGACACATTAAATCTGTTATGAAAACAGCAAGACCCACATCGCTGTCTTCAGTTAACAAAGCTTACCAATATCAAAACAAAAAAAATGATGTACATGAACTGAAATTTAGTGAAGATCCTTATGTTCAGTTATCGCCATCAGAACAAAAAACCATTTACTCGACAATGAAGAAAAGCATATCTCATCAACGTACTGAAGATGACGAAAAGGTAGCAGCAAAAAGTACTCTCGCAGATTATCGATATTTTGAACGCGAAACAGTACGACAACTTAAAAAAAATTATGCAACGTCAACATCAAGCGTTTCAAAAAGACATGTTAAATTTATTGACGAAGAAAGCAGCTCCCCGATAGCTCGACAAATTCCTGAATACTCCGGATATCATGACGACGCTGTTGGTGAAACTTTTGGTGCCGAAAGGTAAGTAATATATTGCCAATATTCTTTTGTATACCAACCGCATAGTAAGGTCACCAACCAATATGCTGGTTTGCCAAAACTTATTTTGTTTTCAGTATTGCTTATAGTAGAAAATAGGAGAGAGAGGGGGGAGGTAAGAACCAGGGATCAATGCGTGCGTCTGTGTGCATTTAATATCGTGCCTCGTTTTATGCAGCGGTTTATGTGCCATTGTGGACTGGTTGAGCTTAGCAAGCGCTGTCTGTCGGAAAGCATTGGAAATGAGTAGTAGAAGCGTGTTACGCATCTCCATTTTCTCAACAGCAAGGCAAGAAACACGCACGACACTAGCTAAACCGCCGTTTTGTTGCTTTCCGGCTGTGTATTCTTATTAGAAGACACTGCTTTCAAAAAGCTGTGTTGTCGGATTTTTATTTGTTTCCCCTTAAAACTGTTTAGCTGTGAGTACGTAAACATTTTAAAATGATATTTTTTTCATAGATTTTTGTGTATTTACGAATGAAAATTTGAACAGAATCTGTGCGTGCTTCATTTCTTATTTGCTTAACAAAATTTAAGTGTCAAATATAGTTTTGCTTCATATTTTTTACAATTACACAAAACGTAGTTAGATTGTTTTTAAACAAAGCCGCTTGCTTCTACCTCAGAATTGGGTTGCATTATAGTAGTTCAGTGAAACCTGGACGGTATGCAAAACTAGGCAAATGGAGTGTAGTTATGCAACATTTCAACCTAGTGTACAATGTCAACATCGCTCAGCAAAGCAAATCATAAAATTGCTGAGCTATAAATAAGTATGTTTGCAGAAATTTTTAAGCCGATGTTTTTCACGTTATCTATGATTCGTGCACAACGTGCAACATTTAAAAAACGTAAAAAACAGTTACGGAAAACATCCTGGAAACGTTACTCACTCTCTCACAATTTATTGATTGATCAGTCGACATAAACGAAAAAACACAGTCAAGCTTTTTAAGTCTTTTTTTTGGAATTCATTTTAACGCTACAACTCTACGGGGTACTTTTCAGAAGTATAGTTATTTTTATAGTATCTCAAAACAAAAAACAGAGTTATGATTTTTCTTTTCGGTCATTATTTTTAGCCCTCTTTGTTCCGTTACATTGATTTTTGTCGTATATTTTGTTTACTAACACAAAATATTACGATTTTCTGAAATGATGGTTGTTTTTTGCAGAAACTCTGTAAACCCTGGACAGGACGACAACGCTATCTTATCATCGCCCAAATTATTCGCTACCTCTCTTTTTTATTCTCCAAAAAGAACCAAGACTACAGCCGCTTGCCAATTGCGTGAAGAGTCAACGGTTGCGGAACATAAAGTTCAGTTTCCCAAGCCTGTCAAAGCTTCCGCACAACCATCTTCCCAGTGGCAACCTGAGCTTATTGAAGACTTCCGAAAATCCGAAGTGTTTCAGCGCATTCAAGCTAAAGCCCCTTTTCAGTGTCTAGTTATTGACGACGAAATTGAAAGCCGGCAGTTAAGCGGCAACGTTCTCGGTCATTTAGTTGGATCTTCCGGTCGACAGTTAGCCTCGCAATCTCAGCAAAATTTTGTAAAGAAAGATTGTCTCTACAATTTGTCATATATTCGACCTCGTCTCATTCATCTGCAGAGCAACTACTCCATGATGCCAGAACTTGTAGATGAAATTGCAGAAAACAACATGAATGGATTAGTTCCCGAAAATGAACTTAGTGTCAGATGGGATCCTACGGAGCTCATTAATTCGCTTTATGACGTGGACTACAATCCGCGTATTGAACAGAAAAGAAGCAGATTCCGCAACATGGAGGGACACTTGGAGATTCCAAATAGCGACATTACTGTTCCTGGCTTAGAAAAGGATTGGAAAAGTGTATACTTTCGAACAAAAGACAGCAGACTGCAATGGTTTGCGGTAAGTGTACTTTTTTTGTTTTAAAAAATAAGTTGCATTTTATATTAGACAAATTATGCCGATGAACATCCAACAGGCGAGCTGCCGCTTTGGGGTGCTGAGATAGATATAAACAAAGCGGACTACACCATCAGCATTGTAACAAAAGCACCCAAAGCAGAACAGAAAAGGCTGACTGTTAAAATTCCCAGCAATGTTTTTGAAAAGTGGAGGCAAGCAATTTTAAGCCATGCTGAGTCAAATGTGTATGATACTTTTGTGCAGCCTGTGCAATCTCTTCAGCACGATGAAAACGTTATCATTATTGAATTTGGCATATCTTCTGTTCGCGGAGGTGTATTGACACAAAAGCCAAGTCTGCCCCAGGCGTTTTTTCCCGCTGTAGGTCTGGTGACTGAACTTGGTGAAGTCTTTGTCGGTGTTGATGCTTATAATCCCGACATCCGTCAGACAGGTGCCTTGCAACGACCATTTGAAGCTGACGATAGCAGCGTGAAAAAATACAAGTTGAACAAATCAATTTTAAATGCCTGTATTCAAAAAGTAGCAAAAAATTTAAAAATTGACCCGACGCAATACACAGTATTGATGTCCATTTCTCAAAGCATTCCAAATGTCTTCAACGCTGAGCTACTCAAAATTCTTATTGAGGAAAATAACTTCAAACAAGCTACCATCGCAAGACAGCCAATCCTTATTCTTTACTCATATGATGTTACTACTGGAGTCGTTGTGGACATCGGTGAACGCCTTAATATAATTCCTGTCATTGATGGTAATACAAGTGTATTACAATTGTATCAAATTTTTTTTTTTTAGAATACCTTGTTGAAAGTGCTATTATATCTTTACCATTCGGTGCCCATCAAATTCGTGATTGCCTAGCGAAACATCTAACTGAACGTAACAATGGCCTTTATTCTTATCAATCACCAGTAGAACAAACTATCTTGCGGTATATTATTGAACATGCTTGTCACGTATCCACAGATTCCGACAAAGACAACACAGACACAAATCTTGTTGATTTAACAAACTTTAAATTGCCTCCACGTATGGAAAAAATTATTTCGGTAAGTTATTATATAAAATTACTCGTTGCTCACTAGTAAACACAATCTTTGTAAAAAGCGATGATTCTTGAGGTCAACAAAGCTGCGTTTCAAGCTACAGAAGGCTTGTTTGATCCGAAAGAGTGGAATCTCAAAATAAAAGGACTTCACCATCTTATTCACAACGCTATACAACAATCTCCTATTGACAGTCGACGTCAACTTTACAAGTAATTTATATTTTATAAAAACGTATTTTAATTTGTAATATTGCAGAAATATTTATCTTAGCGGCGGCATATCTCTTCTTCCGGGCATTGCCGAGCGACTAGAAAATGAGTTGTCAAAATTAGCTCCAGGCTCTATTCATGTTCAGGTCTACACATCACCGTGGCGATACCATGCGGCATATCTTGGCTCCCAAGTATTGGCATCGGGCAAGCAGTTTTCAAAATGTTGCGTTACGAAGCAGAATCTTTCCGATTTTCTCGAGGAACTGAAGTTGAGTTCCATTACTAACGGGAATTAAGTAACCCGGCTTCATTGCTTTGTTATTAAACGTTTTGCTCTCTATCAGTTGTTTTTTCAGTTTACGGATTTTAATAGTGTTGAAAATTATATTTTTATTTGTGCTTGCAGACAACATTTCAGAATAGTGCACATTTTGATTTGTTATTGCTTTATATAGTTTGTGAATTTTGATAAAATTGTATTTGTTCACATACACAAAGAAGTGGTTGAATTTTATAATAAGTTATTGTTGTCATAGAAACGCTTTCACCTATACATTATTGGGACGCACCTTGACTTAATTTCGGTTTCTTTGAAACGCAATGGCCATCTGCTCTTATGAGGCCACTTAAAAATAAAGGTTCAGCTGTCCTCAATGCCTCACAGAGCTTTCGCGCGCAGCAAAACAAATTCATGGTATTTCATTGTCTGTAGTAGTTGGACGCCCTGTTAGATTTAGCTTGTATTTTATAAAATGGATTATGTCTATCTGAAATCACTTTTGGACATCAAAAATGCAAAAAAATTGTTTCTCTCTAATGATGTAACCAACAAGGAATGTGCTGCGGATTTTGTACGATTTTTAGCAGCTTACTATCTAAATTTTCCTATTTTTTATCCCCCCCGGTTTCAACATTTGCCAAATTTGTTCTTATGGTCTGAACTTGAAATAAACAGTAAGATAATTCAAATGCTATGCTATCGTAAAATGTTTATATTTATTATTGTTTCAGCAGTTAAAAATCAAGTTGATAGAAAAGCCATTGTTGGCTTGATAGCGTCAGAATATTCTCCTTCGGCTGTGGTATTGATGCTTTGCAAATTAAATTTACATTTTGAAGCGGTTTTGTTTGCTGACCATTTTAATGACATCCGGTCGTCTCTGGTTTTGAAATATTTTACTGATTGCATTCAAGGGTAGTATTTTTTCTCAGGGTAAAAAAACTTATTTTTTAAATATTTTTAGGACCAATTTGTTTGTCACGGGCTGTCAATTCGTAGTAAATAACCTATTTACTATGCTCATTGAAGTAGATACCTTGAATCAAAAGCCTGCCTATATTACTTCTGTTATTAAAAATCACATTCAAGCTATTGTTCAGTTACATGTTGTATTTGATTATGATTTTGTTAATACAACAGAAAAAAGAGTAATACAGGAACTCGAAATGCAGTATTCGAGTTTAGATTTTGATGTTCCTGATGACATTGTTCTACCTCGTCCACCAATATATTCATCGCCCGTTCTATCATGTATTCAAAAAGATTCCGAACATTATTATTGGAATCGTATATATTTTCTCATACAAATCATCCTTTTTTTGCTTCAGCAGACAAAGCGTTTGCACTGGATATTATCCAAGGTCATTACAACTGTTAACGCTGCCCTTACAAATACTGAAATTTCTCAAGATTTCTGCAAGGAATCTGATGACACCGAAATTGATGACACTTTGTTACATTTTCACACTATACTATTATTTATTGCACGATTTTCTTTAAGAGATCAGTTAACAATGGCAAAGCGTCAGAATTCGGTAACATTTCATGTTTTTTACAGTTTAATAATGTCAGTTTTTAGGTTAATATCGAAGAAATTAATTCTATATTTGTAATGTTGTTTCCTACTGATGAGCGTAACTGCGATGAACTAGTTTTTAATCAGTAAGTTATTCCGTTATAATGTGTTTACACACTAATAAAGCTAACATGCAGATTTCATAAAAAATTTTTAGTTTCTTAAAACATGGATCCCCTAAATATATTAAAAATATTCTAATGTTTTTGCATTTCGCAAAAGATAATTTTACACCAAAAGAAGCTTTTTTGCCCCCACTATCGGCTACATCTGCAATTGATTGGACAACTTCGTTTTTGCATCCTGATTGGTCTTCGATGAAACCCACAATGTCTTTAACTGAACAGTTTCCGGAATGGATGGTGCCACCAGAACAATCATTGTCTTTGCATCAAATTAAGAATCTACGTTTCTTAACAAACAATTTTATAACTGTTTCACTTGTGGATTCCACACTTATTCAAATTTGTTTAAAAATTTCCATTGTTGAATTGTGTGTTCCGGATGGAAAAACAGCACTCAGCCAACTGGAAAGAGGAATTCTAGGCATGACTGACTGCGAGTCAGCTCTAGAGCTCAGTGAAAGAAATGAAGACTATCATTCAGTTGTTGCAGTCATAATTGGAAAAGGTAGACAAAAATGCACACAATACAAAAACAAACTTGTATCGTGTTTCAGAAGCAACAGGGGATGTTACCAACAAAGTTTTAATGGAAAAACAAGGCGAGCAACTTTCTAAAGAAAATGAAAAGCCAGCCGACTATGACTTGGATTGTTATGAAACTGAGTTACGACACGAAAAGCGCTTCTTAAGTTATGGTCATTGTAAAAGGTTGCATATGAACGATTGGCCAGTAAAGAATCAAAAATCATTCATTACTAATTTATTCAAAGAACATGTTTCACAATTCTCTAAAAATGAAATACAGCTGCATTCGCTCACAAAGTCGGAGGTGTTGAATAATACACTAAAAAAAGATTTACAGAACATTGACTCGAAACTACAATTTATACGATCATGTTTATCGTCGAATGAAAAATGTGAATGCTCCTCGCGTTCTGCAGAATATTTAGTAGATGAAAAAAAAGAAAGTCTGCAGCATGATAGAACGATTTTTCAAAAACAAAGTAAACAACATACTCATGAATTGTCGACGATAACAGAGTTTACAGATATCGAGATTCCGTTTTCTTTTACGGAAAAAAGACTTCAATCCTTACCTGTTTATTGCGAACATGATTCTTCACGCATTTACACTTCCATCTCATTGTCATCTTATAAAGAAATAGATAAACTAGATCTGAGTCAATTGAGCCCAAATCAGAGTCAACAATCAGAAGCGGTCAACTGGAAAGAGCAAGAAATTTACTCTCTATCTTCAAACTCATCTGACCATAAACTCTCTTTTCTTTCTCAAAATAAAATTCACAGGAAAGAAAAATTAAAAGACAAACTCTATGGGTCTAAAAAGAAGTCTATATTACCAACGTGGATGTGTCTCTTGCCTCATAAAGACGATGACAGTGGTCGACCTAGTAAATCACAATTACTTTTATTTGATGCTGACAAAAATATTCATCAAGGTGAATTCATATTTAATAAACCCATATAATCTACTCGCATTTATTTTCAGTTCACCACAAAGATTCCGATAGTGAACGTCATGAAAGCGGTTTTATGGATGACGTAGAAACGTCAAAAAAACGGTTTCAAAAATTTAAAACGTTTTCCGCTAATACATCCGACAGATCAAAAACTGATTCTGTAGTTGTATTTTCTTATTTGATGAATGAAAGACAAATTGAAGATTTGATGAAACGTGTTGTTCCAAAATAAAATAATAATTCCGTTGCTGCGTCCTTAAATTTGTATCCCGTTTTTAGTATACTGGAATTTGTATGCAAAAAGCTGCAATGGATAAAGTAATAAAAAGAGCTTTTGTCTGACGGTACACATTGGTCACAAAAACAAGTTTTTTCAGTTGGATTTGACCACACCAGTGATTTTTGCCGCTTGCGTTGAAGATCACATTGACCACATAAGCTACGATTATTTGCGTTGAACAATAATCAAAAGAGTTTATTTTTGTACACACGTTTGCAAAATTTATTTTTTGTGTTCGTTTATTATACTATGTACACTAGATAGTTTTACAGCCATTGTTATTCATGTAGGTAAAAATATCAAATGGCCTGCAAGCATTAGACACATCCTTGTAGTTTTCTCGTTTGTTTTCACATAATATGACATGACAATTCTTTGTAGCGATGCAAATACATTATTTTTGAATTATGTCATTATGTTTTGCTGAACAATATTGCAATATTTTTTATTTTATAGGGCGCATTAAATACACAAAATAAAAATAGGAAAAAGATTCCGGTCAAATATCTTTACTTCTGAATTTGACCGGTTTTGTAGCGCGTACTTTACAAAGCATTTTTCATTTCTTTCATTGGGCGAGCTTTTCTTTGAAATCATTTTTGAAATATTTTAGTGATGTAAATAGTTTCTATACGGTTTTTATGTGACCGTTTTATTTTTTTTTAATATGAAGTATTTTAATTTTGTTTTTGACTAAATTTAGCTTTTTTACTTTACCTTGGATTTTAGATATGAAAAAAGGTTAAGTGTACCTTTTCCAGTGTCATTATGCTAAACCACTTTATTCTATCATTATGCTAAACCACTTTATTCTACTCCTGATTGGAGTGTTTCTTGCTAACGAAGGTTTTGCGTTGACTGTCAAGGAACGCAGTGAATTAGTGCGAAAGTTTAAATATTATCACAATTCAGTAAAACCCGGCGACAAGTTCAATCTTATTGAAACACTGAATGGAACATTTTTTAATTTGCTTACAGAAATTGAAATCCTGCAAACAAGAGTCGTGCAGGTAAACATAAATTTAATTTCGTTGTTTAAAAACTACTTTCAATAATTACAGGAAACTCTTGTATATGAATTGGTACTTATTATTAACTATTTTGACGACCGCCTTGTTATGCGCGAATTAGAAAATATAATAACCATACCAGCCGAATTCAATCCTTGGTTACCCGATGTTGAAGTGTTTCCCCGAGGAGATCAACGTCGTTCGATTCATATTGATCCCCGAACCGGTCAAATAACACTTTTTGTACGAATTGAAGGAAAATTTCAGTGCTTCAGTGAAGCCTGGAAACACCCATTTGAAAAATATCAGTGCAACATGTTACTGGAAACAGACCAGGGTAAAATCGAAATGTATACGAATTATCATGATATAATTTGTTTTTAATTTTTTTAGACGAACGTATATTTATCAGATTGTTACGTGATCTTCGACCGAACAATCAAGTTGACACTATTGCTTATAGCACAGGTAAATCAACTCTTTTATTAACAATTTTATATATATATATATATATACTTTATTTGTAGAAGAGTGGCCAAAACTGATCATAAATTTTTTTTACAACGGAAAGTGGCATTCTTACATAGTTACAACATATCTGCCATCAATATTAATATTTTCCGTTGTTGTTTTTGCACAGTGGAAGCGGCGAAAAGTACAAATTATGGTTACCATATCGGCAATCGCTAGCATTGTTTTTATGGTATGCAATTTAAAAAAAAAAAAAAAAAAACTTTTTTACTGCAGCAATCAAATCAGCGTCGATTTGAGCAAATCACGATGCTTGATCTTTGGCTAAGTGGAATTCTTCTACACATGGTGATTATTTTGACGATTAATCTGAGTTTTCCTTCAAAGCGTATTATTGAAACAACAATTTCATCGACAGAAGATACAAAATTTTCACCACTATGTTCACACTTTGCGACTTTCAAACCTTTAAATCCAGCGGTTGTCTCCCAGCGAACAGTGCTAACATCTTATATAGGGCCCGCTGGTTTTGAAGACGCACCCAAAAGTGTTCTAGTGCCTTTGGCTGATACAGACAATACTACTGACACTTATACTGTTCAAAATCCTGTGGCAAAAGACCCAGTGCACCGAAAAATAGTTCAAAAAACTATCGGTCGAAAGAAACGATGGGCACTTCTGGCAGTTTTTGCTACTTATACAGCATTTCTTCTTGGATACTCAATCATAGTTTTGTTTTTGGTTTTTCCTGTGTTTCAATGAGCAAAAGAAAAAATAAAATATCTAAGGGAAACATAATGCTGACAAATGGTGTTTAGATCTTAATGGCTAAATGCTACACCAAGATGAAAAAACATGCATGATTGTACAAAAATGTACAAAAATAAAGCATAGCAGTAGCTTTTACAATTCAATGTTTTACTATGTTTGAGAAGACTGTGCTAACATTTTGGTTGTTTACCTGTTCCGGTGTTGGACTGTTAATTTCGGCTTTATGCTTATACTTTTTATACACAATTGAACATTTTAAAAGTTCCTATGGTCGATTTTGTCTTGCACGTACTGTTGCAGATATTGTTAATCTTTCTGCACTGTTTTTTCTTGCCGCACCAGCCACATTTTTTGAAATCACTCTCGATCATTTTCCTCTAAATGGTGTGTTTGTTGTTGTTCAAACATGTTTTATCATGATTACCTTTGTGCATTTAAACATTTCAATTGAAAGATTTGTGGCAATATCCCATCCTATGAGATTCACCAAAATTTATACCACATGGTTTACACGAGGACTTATTTCTGCATTCTGGATAATATCAGCAGGGTCTTCTCTTACACTACGTATAATAATAATGAAAATGTATTTTGACACAAAATCGTTCTCTTATAAATACGTCATACTTGAAAAATCGTTTGTCTATGCACCGATAGGTTACGATGTCTTCCGAATATGCAAGGGCGCAATTTATGCTTTCATGATAATAATCGATGGATGCGCATTTTGTAATTTGAGAAGAAGTAACAACGTATGTTTGTTTTATTCTTGATACTTTTAACGTCAGGTTTATTTATTAAATTTAAGAACTACATGAAAAACGCCTCCCCCATTGAAGAATCTCTTATGAACACAAATAGTCAGAAACTTGCCAGAAGAAGACGTGAATTTCGATTGTTGACTCAGAGTATTATCACTTTATCGTTTTCTCTTCTATATGAAATGCTTTTTCAAATTTCGCAGAATGAAAATAAAGCATACAAAAATGCTTTTCTGAATATTGCGCCATCTGTTATTGCCCATTCGGTAGACGGGTAAGTATATTTTTTCATGAACAATCCAGCATATAATTTTTTTATTTAGTTTTGTTATACTGGTCTACAATCCGACGATACGAAAAAAAGTACAGGCAGCAATACATAAATACCTGGAACAAAAAGCCTACGACTTCTGCTCTTTGTTTTCAATACTATAAATTAACTTTTGGACAACTAATTTTGACTTAGCAATATTTTATTAACTTTTTTACATCAAACGAAACATTATATTTATTATGAAAGGATCAATAAATTTTACTTAGGTAATGAGGTTACTGGGATAACATCGCTGTAAGCCACGTTGTCACATTTGCCATACAACACAATAAAATTACCAATATACCAAAAAAATAATTGTTAATATGATACGCTCTATGACGAATTTAATATTTACACATGATTCAATTTTTCAATTTGTTTCTTTATTACGTCAATAATTCAATCAACAATGTAAACTCCAGGCATTCATATTGCAGTAACCCGGTAGAACACTTAACGGTAGCGCAGATTAAGCAAAAAGTGCGTCAGCGTTGTCGACGGTTAATGTGTCATCGTTATTTTCCCTAAAGCGTATAATTTATGACATTATGTATTATCACGCAGACCAACATACAAGGCTCCAATGACGAAAAACGTTTTCTCGCTACCACCGGGTGTCTGAGCTATAGGTATGGCTGCTATAAAGTGCTCGCTCATGCCTACTGACTTTTTGATTCTGAAACTCGCTTTTTTAATATCCTAAAACAATATTATTGTTTGTTACCTGATGATCGGCATTGAGTATGAAAGCGAAAAAGAAATAAGGAAGACAAAACATGTGTTAAGATACGATATTTTACTTTTATTTACTTTCGATCTGACTATCATTGTCTGAAAAATGCACCAGTATTATTTCAAATGTTTCCCATAATGAAAAACAACCGATGCAAACGTAAAAAAATTATACTTCATTTTTTTAGGTATCTTGAATGACCAAATTAACGAGATTTCAACGAAAGACTATAACTTCCGACTTCTGCATGTTCTACGAATATGTCTTAAAAAGTCATGAAATTTGTACGCACGTGTCTGTGCGCGCTTAGGTGTGTAAACCTCAGAACTACAGTAAGTAACGGTAAACGGGTTTATAAAGAATATAAGCGATAAAAAAAATCTTGAAGCTTACAGTATTTATCAGCATAATCAATAAATATAAGAATAAATATAAGATAATTCGCAAAAAAAACACAGCATGCTGCACCTGTTTTATTACACTACGTTATGGCATTTCTCACCGCCCTTTTAAAGCTTTAATTCGCACCCGCACCGTCACTTTCCGATAATCAAATAATGCCGTAACCAGTTTATCTTATGCATGCACTACGTAATGAAGCCATCCTTAAAAGAGTGTAAAAATGGAAACAAAAAACGTATACACTGAGAAGGCGACACTGACACTTTTCTCCATTAAACGTAGTTAAAAAATTTTTGGCGCATATAGTTTACACGCCAAAAATGAATGAATTTTTTTTTGATTTTGACAAGAAAATAGACATAATGACGTCTGACGTAAGTTATTTTTGCGCAGCGGGATTATCGCAATCCAACTTTTACAACATTGCAGCTATATTATGAATACATTGCTTAATTTGAAAACAGTTTTTTGCTTTGTTTGCTATAAAGATTGTAAATTTTAAAATGAGCAATATGATTATAGCAGCAGCAAAATAATTCTTAGAAAAAAAACGTCAATCGTATGGTTGTGAATATAATGAATGAATATCGTCACCCAAGCGGTAACGATAGGTCTTGCCCGGTGTTCAAAAGCCCTTTTCAACGACAAGGTGCTTTTAACTTGTTTTTATAAACTGCAACAAAGAAGTGATGACTTGACATTATTTTATTTAAAAACAGCACACAACAACAAATTTCATAAAAAAACACATTTCTTAAAAAAACAATCCTGACAGTTTTTCATACTAATAAAAAAAAACTGAATAAATTTTTTTAACCGACATTTTTTTAATAAAAGTATTCAGTATACTCGAGAAAGAGTAATAAATGTAAAATGTAATGTAATATGTATTTAGCTCGTTCCAGTATCAGAAATTTGCCAAGACGTGAGATTCTTAGTTCTTAGTCAAGTTTCTGGAACTTTTTTTTACGTCATTGTCTAAAGTTTTTTTTCGCTTTGCTTTTTTAATATCATTGCCATCGCTAAAAATTGAATGATATATAATATCCGTTGGCATTGTTTCAGACACAATGAGGCCCAGATTGGAACAAAGTAATCGCATTGAATTGTCGATATCGTCATGAATTGATATGTGAAATTTTTGCTGTAATACGCGCATTTATTATGCTCAAAATAAAAACAGATAAACTAACGTTTATTTTTTGTTTGTTGATGTAAGCTAAAAAGACGCCTTTTTTTCGAGCAATAGCGGGGAGTTCCATAACAGGGGCAACCTTCAAAGAGCTTCCAAGAACAAGCAGCATGTCAATGTTGCTAAAAAACAAAACAATATTTTTGATGCAAAGAAATCTGAAAATTCAATACCGAATGTATTTCTGCGTTTTCTGATGATATTCATCAGGAAGTTCGTCCATCCAATCAAGAACTGTTTCATAGAGACATCCCTCACATCCATTATGCCTGCATTGTAAATTTGTGGAAATCTTGCCTACTGCCCGACAACATGTTGTAGTAACTACCTTTCTAGAAATAATAAATCTTGATATAATTTCGTTTCTAGCAAATATAAAACGTATCCCACCTGTTACATTGTTGACATTGTTTTACAAAACAGTTTCCATGACATTCAACTATCCGATTCATAGGAAATCCTGATCGTAAGTGTAAATGATCTATGTTTTGAGACAAAAGGTGCCTAAAGAAATTGTTCAAACAAATGTATAATAAGGTATTTTATAAAAATTACACTAATTTTCCAGTTCTCTCTAACGCAACGAGCGCGTGGTGTGTAAAAGTAGGAAACGCAGAAGTGAGATCAAACGGTTCGGGTTTCGCGTTGCTTTGTTTCATCTTCGTCCAAACTCCATTTGGTCCCCGAAAATCTGGTATGCCGGCTTTTGTGCTAAAGCATAACCTTTATGTCATTGAGAAGAATAAAAACAACACTGCAAACCTGATTCCCGCTCCCGTAATAACCATTAAACGTTGAGAACGCCGAATAGCGTTGGCTAATAACGCAATTTTATTTTGTAGCACGCGGTTTGTTTCTTGATATTCTTTGCTGCCACATTGTCCAACTTCTGTGTCCTTCAACGACGCCGCGTAATTAAACATTTAGTTGCAAATGTGAATACAAATATATAAACAAACTTTATTTTAAGTATTCAAACACAGACGACTTTTTCGTGGTTAGACCACAACCAGTGCATTATAATTTTGAGTACAAATTATGTATAAAAGATATAATTATAATTAATGTTTAAAATAAATAAATACTGTTCAAAACGGTTTAAAAAAAATCAATACAACGGTTAAACGGGCGTCGGAATGACAAAGACGACTGCAATACAAAGAAGAATAGCGCCAAGAAGATCACCGAGCGCAGTTAGCAATGGGATCGCATTATTATCTGGGTCGACGTCAAACGCGTATAGCCCGTATGTAAGAATCTGGCTGGCGTAAAAAAGAATAAAAAATTGTGCTCCGGAACCAATAACATAGTACGCATTGAAAGTAATTGTATGGATGGCGATTTCTGCGTGCCATATTTGGTAATAAATTGTCACAAAAAATTGAATGAGTAATCCGGCAAAAAATAAAAATATCATTATCATGCATTGAACTAAAAATGCATATATATTATACGAAAGAAAGCAAAATTATACTTACCATTGCCTCGAAAGAGATTAATTGGCAAAAAATATATTTTCCAACATTCTCTGATACTCTTTTTGACGTCACTTGTTTGATTGTGAATATATGAGGATGTTCGACTTGCAATAATGGCTGCCATGTTACCACCGAGACCGTTAAGCGTTAATTGATATAAGGAAGCTGATGGATTCGTTTCAACAGAGTGTTGAAAAAGGCTACCAACAATAATGCCAAGAATCATTGATACAATTATCGAAACCGATCCTTGTAGAAGTGCATTCGCTGTGGATTCCTGACGTAACGACAAAATTGCACAGTAGAAAGCAAATAGTATCAGTGTCATGCACAGAAAGTAGCAAGTGTTTTCACTTATGTTAAAAGTGTACACTTCTGTGCAAAAAAAACTCTGCAAATGCTAATTAATTTGCAATGCTTTAAGTATAATAAAACTTACCAGTGTAAGAACAGCGATTGTGTCGCCGGTGGCAGAAACAAAAGGAGATACCAAGTTGTCAGGATCACCAAAACCGAGCTTTTTAGACAAGTAAACCAAAAATGTGATCGCTGAACCCAAAACAACTGGTGCTGTAAATGCAGTACTCAGTGCCGCAAGAGAGAACTTGGCCACACGAAATGAGCCTATGCTTTTATATGTGAACCACAAATCTGATACGGACGGCACTTCTGTCAGATTATCTGCTGCACTTGGTACTGTTTCCATATCAGTCGAAAGTGGATCAATAAGTATAACTTGAATAATAATGAGCACGGCGGCGAGAAATGTAACACCCACGGATTGGCACATAATCAAGGGAAAGTTATTCAATGCCGCCTCTCGAAGATCTTTCAGCGTGACTAAAAGTCCTCCATGTGCCATTGTTGAAAGTCGTGAACCGTATGTCATTTCGATAGAACCTTTGAGACCCAAAAGTAAAGGTACAATGCGAAGAATTTCTGGATACTTGATGCAAATGTTGGTAGATGCAAAGTCATTTAGAAATATACCAGCCATGATAAGTCCTATTGTTGCAGTAGTAAGAAGAGCCTGGATGACAGAAATTGTAGAATTTATTTATTAAAGAGTTTTAAGAGGGATTACCAACAAACCAAAAAGCTGCTTTATTTGAGGCAGCATTTTGTTCGGTCTTGTGTCACTAGGTTTTGTTGGATCAGCTCTCCTAAAAAATTAATATTTTACAATTTTAGCTCACAGTACTGATTCCGTGTGTCACAGACTTTTGATTTTGATTTTCTGTATCACCATGTTGTTGCTGAATAACGGAAATTTTCGACGGCTCATACTGCTGAATATTAATTTTCCGGGTTTTTCCTGATAACCAAAACGATAGTTTCTTCATGATCTAAAATGTGAAGAAATTACTTTTGTACAAATAGTAAATATAGGAAGTAAACACAAAAAAACTCACTGTGTCCGAATGACCAAAAACGATGTCATTGAAAAATCGTTAGTCGCAACACGTTACACTTTTGTTTAGTACCGTTTTGCTATGCTAACAAATATTGTCTGTACGGAAAAGTATTTCTAAATCACCCCCGATGACAAGTCGATAACAAAGAAGAGAGCACTTAATGTTCATTGAATAATGTTGACGCACGTTAAAACAAAAGGCAAAAAACATAACCAAATCGAATTACATGTTACTTATTAACAGTATACAATTTATTAAAAACACAATTTGAAATTTAAAAAAAATAATCTGTACACCTTTGCAAATAGTGCAAGAGTTAAAGACGGCCATTTTTCCGTCGAAGCATGTTAGAGCATTGAATAATACAAACAGTGTCCTAAAATAATTGATTTACGTTTGTGTAAACAATGAGTGAACGGTACCTGTTGAATTTCAGAAAAGAGATAATCTTTAGTTAAGTCAGCGCAATTTTCCACAACAATTGAGTGACATTGTGCCTAAAAAACAATGTTGATGCTTTTTATTAATCGAGATCTTTTGCTTTACATACACCCTCGGCCGTGCAAGTACAAGTAATGCAGGGTGTTATTCTCTTGGTTTTACCCAAATTGATGACTCTTTGGTTTACCATGCAGAATTCTGTAATTTGCTTATGCTTTTAAAATAATATAAAAAAATCATACGTCTGTCAAGCCATTCGTATAGATCTATGTCGGGTAACTCATTGCAGCGCATGGGAGCATTACTAAAAAGAGATTATAAAAAACAATGGATATAATTACAGCCTACGTCAACTCATCAGGCATTAGAAAAGCATTAGGTTGAATCCTGCGTGCGTAATCACTGTTTTCACATATCAGTTTGCTAAAAGTCGATTTTCGGATTTCAGCAAGTTGAGAAGGTGAAAATCGAGTTAAAGGATTGTTATTTTCGTAGTAAAATCTATCACAGCGTTTCAGTCGTTGAAACTGCTCTGCTATCAAGCAGGCCAATGTCGGACCAACAAGCGCACCTAAAATTTATGTTATTTTTAAATTGCAAAAATTAATAAATCCTCCCATTAATGTATATAAAGGTTACCTTTAAGCGGTTTTTCGCTCATGATGCCCGGGAAAAGATCAATATCGTCAACGTGAGCATAAACAGATTTTAAAGCATTTACAGCCGAGGAATCTATTGTGTCTAACAAATCCTCAAAAGTTGTGGCTTTTTTAAGTCCACAGAGGGGTCTGTAGTCATTATACGGAGGAATTCCATGATCTCTAGCACGCTGTATATTGATCGCAGGTAAATCAAGTCCCGTTAAGGGTCCACCAGGTTTCTGGAATAAATGGTTACGCACTGCAATAGCAATATGACGGTCAAAGTTCATCCCATGTGCACCAAGCAGTCCCATAAGTAGGGATTCCATATGTCCGTGATCCTTATCATAAATAGCAGACACATTGTTAAAGTTTGTCCCAAGATCAACAGCTGATGCATTTTGAACGTAGGTTGAACTAAGCCGAGGAAAGTGATTTCGAATCAACGTATGTCCAAATCGGAATGCGGATGTAGAAAACTCTTGAGAAATTGAAGCATCACAAACGTTGTCGTAGTTTTTGTAATAACCATTTTTTCTTGGTGTTAAATCATAGCGCGACATTGTTTCAAAGCCAAGAACGATGGGCAGCCATTCACTGTAAATGATATGTTGCATCTTGCCAATCATAATGCGACGTGTTTCCTGGAATAAATGCTCGTCTGCCCAAAAGTTGTTAATTTTGTGAAGATTTGTTGCGATGCGATTGTGCTCTCGAAGGAATAACATGTGAAGAACCGTAATACCGGGCTGTTCATTGCTACGTTCATCTCCGGCATTGAAACAAGGGTGCGTTGCTTTTGAACGGCAATCGCGTTCTTGAGGTCCTTGTGGTAGCGCTTGTTTATTAAATCCAAGATTTGTAAAATTTAGTTTTCCCTGGCTAAATAATCTTAAATCATTTGATTCACATTCGGTTGAACCATATATGTACGACGCATCAAGGTAAGACGTTAGCTGATTCAGTTGATTTCTGTATCCGAGAGTCACTTGTCCAAGGAGGGACCTAGCAAAGGGCATACATCGTGGAGAACCATCGTTGTGAAATGCCGGAAAATGAGAATCATCCGCAGGGATTCTTATAGGAAAACAATGAACAGACAACGTTTCGAAAGAATCGCAACGACTACAGTTGAGAATAGTGTTATTGGGTCCACGGGCAACAGGGGAATGTGTCATGTCATGATCAATGATTTGGCCAACCTGCATTAACATATGCGAAAATTTGACATGAAAGACAGGTTCATCAGTATGAACCGCATTGGCAATATGCCGGGCGGAAGGAAGCTCGCCCCCTGCTTTTGAACGCATTCTAGGAGAATCGAAGCCGTCATCATAAGCAGGATCGAGCATTCGACGAAGAGGAGAAAATGCATTACCATAATGAGGAAAACGCAAGTTGTTACACCAGCCAGAAAGCGTTCGATATTTGGTTGTGTGGTCGCACGGCAAAGGTTGAGATAAACACTCACGATGCTTAGTGGAACCTACAAAGTATGTAATGTTTCCGATCACACGACTGACATCGATCTCTGGTAGCATTCGTTGCAGTGTAGCAATGTCCAACTCGGCAGGCAACTTCTCGTCATCGTTTAAACCTTCCCCGCGTAATAACACACTTGTCGTTTCACGCAATATGCCTGCTGTTAGAGCCCTGTTTAGTGATTCTTTTTTTGGAGCCATCAGTGATGCGTGAGTTGACAAAGCAGATGCTTTGTCTTGTGGAGAATTTCCCTGGGCTTCGTAGATCCTACCCGCCTCTGCAGCTTGAAGGCGTTTGTACTGTTCGAGTCCAAGTTTCAATGCATTCTGCAAGGTTTTTTCGGTGATCGGTAATTTTATTTCTGGTTCTTCATCGATCCAAACATTCCAGTTGATTTTTTCGTGTATTGATGTATTGCAATTCATAGGACAATTTCTATAAAAATAATTCGATGTTTTTACAACCAAAAAATGTTACTTACCCGTATTTGTCAGGGAGCTCAAAAACATTTGGTTGGACTTGCTTGATATCATCCGAATTACTACATAAAATTTCAGCAAATGTCGTTTTTTTAATTTCGGCTAATTGATCTTCTGTGAACGCAGATGGCGTAAAAAAGTTCTCGTACCAAAATCTGTCACCATTCCGTAATTTATCAAACTGTTGACCAATGATGCAAGCAAAAGTTGGCCCAACAAGAGCTCCATGAAGTGGTTGCTCAGCTAAACCACCAACGAAAAGATCAATGTCATCGACTGTTGAGTACATAACTCCCAATGAATCAATATCCACTGAATTTAAAAACTGAAAAAAAAAATCTTTGTTACTTTTGATGAACTAAATAAAACCTTACAAATGATCCCAACTCGTTGAAGTCTGACACTTTTTCCAAGTTGCAGTAATGCCTCCACTTATTGTAACCATTCAATCCATGATCCCGACCCATTTGAATGATCAAAGCCATCATATCAATTGGTAATCTGTCATTCGCTTTAAAAAATTTTTCCCGAAATTCAAGAGATACATGAAGACCAGGTTTTTCGATCGGAGAGTTAATCATTGCTCTAAAACAATTTTTTTTGAAAATAAAACTGTTGTGCCCTTTACCTTAGAATACCATCCAAACGGTCTCGATAATAAAGATAAGATGGATCATTGTAAAGTGAGCTAAACGAACGAGTCACCGACGGAGATAGATTACTGTTTATCAACGTAAGAGAATCCGGTAGTAGCGTAAAGAAAAATAAACCGACAGCGGCGGCAAATTCATTAAGTGTAGCCGGATTTGTGTCCTAAAAGTATGTTAAATTTCTGCCTTTATAAATCGCGCTTACTATATTATAATTGCTACTGTATGAGTAGTGTTCTAAACGGAGACCTAAATTTCGGAGATTTTCACGTCCCACAATAATAGGCAGAAACTCGTTGTATGTGATGTGTTGTATTTGAGCACCAACAATTCGTCTTGCTTCTTGGTAAAGTTTTTCATCATTCCAATGTCGATTTAAAATCTAAAAAATTTGACATAAAAAAAATTGCACATAGTTACAAACGTTTAATTGGCGTGCAATCCGATTGTGTTGTCTTAAAAATATGGTATGAAGTGCCGCTCCCGTAGGCAACAAGTTTGTCCACGTTGATCCAGATGCAAAACAGGGTTGTTGTCGCGCATTCAGTGACATGCACGTAGTGTTATTCTTAGCAGCGGGAAGAATTTCAAGTCGACCAAATTGACTTTGATGTTTTAAGAAACCTATAAATCAATATTTAGCGAAAGTTAATTGGTTTTTATTTGTAACCTTTTTGAAAGGATCTTAAACTTGCGGCTTCGGCTTTGTCACTTCCATAGATATGACTGGCATCAAGAAATGAACTAACTTGATTTCCTTGTTCTCGCACTCCAAGACTGCAGTTTTCTCGAGGTGCGACAACAGACCTAGAGTACGGCATACAGAGATCTCTATTGCGAAAAAGTGGATCGTCTGATTCAGTGCCGATATTATAACATTCTGGATGAACAATAGCGCAGCAGGGAATAGGCATTGCTTTTAGATCTGCAATCATTTGATTGCTTCCTACGCGTGCAATATCTTCGTAAGTAAATTGAGCCCATGCTGCGATCATAAAAGTGCAAATTGAGTGCGCAGGCCGTTGACTCGTAAACAGGGTTCGTGAAACAGCTCTACTGCTTGGCAGCAAATGACCTGTTGATCCAGATCTCGGTTGGCTGACACCATCAGAATAATCTGGCTGCTGTAGGCGTTGAAGCGGTTCGTAGACAGCTCCCCATAGTGGTTTTTTTACGTTATTACAATTTCCTGAATACGTACGATATTTTCCAGGAATGCACTCCCTAATTTGATTAATTGGACACCTTTCAGACAAAACAGATTTTACAATAGGCATTTCTGGTAATCCAAAAAATGATTGTTCCGGAGTAAGTCCATTTCTAAAAACCACAATTGTTTTTTAATAATTATTGGAAAAAAAACCTCTGAATTTGTTGTGTTGCACTTATAGACAGCAAAGCAGAATACGAAAGATCTTTTGCAGGTTTGTCAATTTGGAATAACTCGTTGACCATAACAAGAGATGAAGGAAATTTTTGAGAATTCAATTCTCGTACAAATGTTTTTTCTGTTTTGTTAAAAACATCATCGACCGTAACTACAGCGTTATGAGCTGCCGAGTCAACATCACTTTGATCCACTGCTCGAAAAATTTGTCGAACAAGTATATCTTTGTCAGCGACATTTTTTTTGTTTACGGTAAAATCAAATTCTAAATTTTAAACATTAAAAAAAAAGAGAAGAGTTCATACCTTTTTCATCGTTTTCTTTTGAGGGAAAATTACATGGCACAAAACTTTTCCCGCATTGAAAGTTACTTCGTCGTTGACGTGCATGCAAATCCGGCGTTACAGGGATAATTATCAGAATTAATACCAATATTACGTCGTTTATTTGCTTAAGCTTCATGTTAAGTTTCGTTACCACTTTTAACAGCACGTTTAAAGCTCATAAAACCCTAATACTTATTATGATAGGTCTGATCCATTTCTCCGCCTATATTGTGACAACAAAGGCATGCTCATCCAAAATATAACCTTATTTGTTAGTAAAAATTCTAAATCCTGCCATGCGCTTTTCTTTTCACACCCTAAGCCGGTCACTAAAACTGGATATACTCTTTCTTTTTAAGATGACATTTTTAATGATTCCGGATTTGGCGGCAATTTGCAATCAATCAAACCCTAACCGGACGCAACTGCATACCATTCGACAAAATAATAGGGTTGTCGGAAGTTCAGTGTTAGTGTTAATGCCAAATAACTTGAATAAAAAATTTTCGTGATATTTTTTAATGACAAATATTGCAGAAACGGATGCAGAAACGTGTTTTAGTATTACTGAAAATGTATAAGTAAGGTTACAATCAGGGTGGCGACACGGGGGATGTTCTCGGGATTCCCGGGGGATTATCCCCGGGGATTTCCCGAGGGATCATCCCGGGATCCCCGGGGATTCCCCCGCTGAAAAGTAATTTCCCGGGAGATTTGGGGATCAAAATTAAAAAAAAAGGCGCATTTTTGTTTCAATGACACTTTTTTGAGACAAGCACAATTCAATAATAAGAAAAAACCTATATGCATTGATAAAAGATTTCGATAGTAATGTTTTTATGCGTTAATCACGGTTCAAACTACCATTTTTAAATTTTCAAACTAAGGTATTGGAGTATGGGAACCGGGGCACTACGCGAAAAAATCCCGACACGAAGCGCGTTGGCATTTTTGCGCGTTTTTTTGAAAGTGATGTCTATTTGGCGTCATTTTTCGGGTATTCATAATTTTTTCTTAGTTTTGCCATTCACCACTCTTAACAAGCAAAGTCCGACAATTCAAATGCATTTTTGACCTAATTGATAACTCATCAGAGCGCTGCGCTACAACGCAGAGAAAATGCTATTGCATGAAAAAACCGTTGTGCCTTTCTCAAAACTGGGAAAGTTATTCCGTATTTTGGCATTCTACGCACCTTCTACACACTCATTGATTAAGTTTGAGCCCATGGTGGTGATACTTGTATCGATCACTTTTGTGATATAACGGTTTACAATATGACCATTTTGGCGTGTGTCGTCGGGACCATCTGAGTACAGCGATATTGCCCCAAATGTTTTTTATTGTACTCATTTGGCTCCGCAGGGCTCAAAAAACAAAAAAAAGTAAGTGGCAATAGTGATATTGAAGTTCTCGTCGACGTACTCCTTTTGCTTCATAAAAACCTAGGGTAACACTATGCGCGCGTGCGCGCAGAGTGTTCCTTGTTCTACCATAGGGTATCCTTGCCTTTGGGCATCGTTGATTAGTGATATATGGCTAGTTTTTTTTGTTATTTGACCCCTGCGGAGCCAAATGAGTACAATAAAAAACATTTGGGGCAATATCGCTGTACTCAGATGGTCCCGACGACACAAGGCAAAATGGTCATATTGTAAACCGTTATATCACAAAAGTGATCGATACAAGTATCACCACCATGGGCTCAAACTTAATCAATGTGCTGTGAAGACACATCTGAACCTCTTCCAAATCTGTATTGTTGTCCAAATTTTAAAATCTGGCTTGTGTAAGAAATGTTTTTAGTATCATTTTAAAATATTTAAATTAATTTTGTATTAACGTTTCAGGGTAGCCATGATAAGCATTGTATTATCCTTTGTAGTAGGCATTTTCTACACTTTGGTGCGATATCTTTGTTGTTGTTCATAAACTTTGTTATAAGTTTTCGTGAAAAGTGCAAAAATAACAACAGTTGTCAGGTATATTCCAGTGAATCAAAACAAATAAAAGAGCAGCTTTTCTTATTTATCAAGCAGTATGTTTTTCATTGCAATATGAAAAGAATACGGAGTAGTAGTCTAATAACAAAACATTCAGAAAAAACGTTTGTATTTCCTTCACCATCATTTGATGACTCGTCCATTGCAAATCACAAACTAGCATGGCCATATGTTTTTACCCACTTTTTGGGCTGTAAGTTGTTTTTATGTTGTACACAAACATGTTTTTTGTTTCAGCGAAAAATAAAGCACATTGTTGCAACTTTCATTGTAATGTATGACATCAGCGTAGCATTTTTGTGTTACATTAAATTATTATGGCCAGTAACAAAAAAGAAAGATGGCACTTTTATTGGCAGCAAAAGGCACACGTGTCAGTTATGCAGTGTGTGCACGCGCATTGTATATGAATAAGCCAAAGTGACTTGCCTCTGATGTGAGGAAAAACGCAAGGAGGCTGCACTAAAAGGCCTTGTGACACTTTCTTGCAACCACGAACCAAGTAGTATACTGGCTATTTTAGGCACAATAGTTTTCGATGGAAGTCATTGCGCGAATTGTTAAAATAATAAAAATAGTCAAATTTGTAAGTGTACACTTTTTATAACCAATTTTTTTCCGCGGTGTTTCACACCAAAAATTGTGTTGTTTCTATTGTGTTTGTCATTGCGTATTTTGTTAGTCATGTCGACACAAAATAATATAACAAAAATATAAAACGCAGACTATTTTCAGCACAGCATATGCTTCAGCATCGTCTCGGGTGTATAATACAGGACGGTATCACTGAAACTCAACGATTGGCATTAAGTTCCGATCTTTGGCGATGTGCTACTACTCTACGGCCATGCGATTTGTTAATTACAGTAAAAAAACAAAGAAACGAAAAAATACTGCGAGAACTTGTTTTTTGGATTCGTGACGTGGTAATGTTTTTAATTTTTGTTGTTGTAAACTAAATACATTGTCAGATCAAAAAAGCTGAACCAAATTTTGATATCAAAATTCGACATCATTCATTGACAAAAGTTTACGGATTATATATTACGGCCAACTATACTAGCTTACTCAAGGGAGCAGAATTATGTCACTTAAAAAAACCCGTAAAAGCAAGTTTTGGAGGCGGAATGAAAAATTTTACATTCGATGAAGCTCAATGTTTTCAAGGTCTTCAAAGTGTGAATACCTTTTTTACAAGTATGGAGAAATCAATGATTGTACGACAAATTCTTTATCTAATCAAAGCACCATCACCGGGGAAATTTGTATTCGGATCTTTAAACGCGAACGAAAATTTTGAAGTCATCGTATCTGAAGGAAGTACATTTAGTAAGTCTGTCGATTTTAGTTAGTCGAAAATGTCACATAACATTTTAGTTGTCTCCTTGTGCTCTCAAAGCATCATCGAATGCATGCTGCCAATGCATCAAAGCGATCAATTAAGCGAGCTTCAGAAAAATTGGGTTTTTGCACCATTAGATAGTCAGCCACTTGATGATGTCAAGAATTATTTTGGTACCGAAATAGCGATGTATTTTGCATGGTTAGGTCATTTAACAACAGCGTTTTGTGCACCAGCGACCATTGGTATAATAATGTATTGTGTTGGAGGATTTAAATTTAGTCATGACGACAATCAATCGGTAACGTTTTAACCATATTCAAGAAAAAATTATTTATATTTCGTTTTAAGCTGTTTTCTGACATATGTTTTGTGCTTTTTGCTCTTGTAAACTGCATCTGGTCTACAACATATCTTGAAATGTGGAAACGTCAACAAGCTGAGTTGGCATTCAAATGGGGAACATACGAACTCCAGAATGATGATTTACTAGACGAACCAAGACCTGCTTTTAAAGGCGACTTTTTTGCACCCAATCCTGTAACAGGTCGTTTACAACAATTTAGTTCATTTTGGAAACAAGCATTTATTCGTTATTGCATAGGTTATCCAATTACAGGTATTTGTTTTATAATTATTTTTTTAACGGTTTTCTGCTTGTTACAACTTCAAGACATAGCGGATCACTATTTTGGTGATTCGTTTTATTTTCAATGGATTCCTTATGTTCCTGTCGTTATATATGCTTTTATTATTCAATCAGGAGACTTTTTATACCGCAAACTAGCAATATTTTTAAACGACTTGGAAAACTACAGAACTGACGATGAATATGAAAGTTATTTGATACAAAAAGTTGTATTGTATCAATGTGTCAGTGCATTTGGATCGCTTTTTTACATTGCGTTTTATTTGAATGATATGAAACGTCTTCAAGAAGTGAGTCATTAGACTTTGATGTGTATTTTTTTTATAACAATGATGCACTGCTTAGACACTTGCAACGTTACTTATAACACGACAACTTATGCAAAACGTTTTGGAAATTGCAGTACCGGTCGTCTATGACAAGTTCAAAGTAGCGAAATTGACATATCAACTGACACGTTCAATGAGTGACCATTCTTTACAAAAACACGTGGAAGCAGCCAGAAAGCGATACAGCGAGGTTGTTTTTCATGAAACAGGTTTTCCACTGCAACAAAATAATGAATTAAATGTTGATGGAAATAGTCAATTTCTTCGTCATCGCACAACATCACTAGATAACAGCGAGGGCACCGTTTCTCCCCGAACGCCGGTGAATACAGATTGTGAGTGCTTATTTTTTGCCGTTAGACAAAAGTTTCTTACAGCCTTTGAAGTCACTGATGCCGAATTGCAATCACTTATGGCTGTTTACGCTAGACCTTTGGACGATTACTTGGAAATGTTCATAGAGTTTGGATACGTGTTGTTATTTTCACCCGCATTTCCACTTGCTGCAGCATGTGCGTTGATAAATAATCTTATTGAAATAAGAGTGGATGCATTCAAAGTAAGTTTTTATAATAGTTTTTTTTTACCGCCTTAGACATATACATATATACATCAGGGTTTTCTATCTTGCAGGGTTTTCTAATTTGACTTTTTGTACCGCTCGCTCCGCTCCCGCTCTTTTATTTTTTTTCCTTTTCCACCGCTCGCTCCGCTCCCGCTCATTTAATTTTAGTTTTTTTGCGCGCGCACCGTTCGTGCTAGTTATTTTTTTTAATTCTATCGCTCGCTGCGCTCCCGCTCATGAGCAGGGCGGGAACGGAACAAAAATCGCCAGCGCTCCAAGTAAAATTTAAAAAATTTTTAGCTAAATTGGGTGCAAAAGTTCAAATTTAAAGGTTTTTCAGGTGTTTAGACAAATTTTAGCGACAAATCTACCCGAAAGTGAACGGAAATGGTAAAAAATCAGACAAATTGCCATACCTTGTTAGTGTTTGTTTTAACTCAATTTGCCTTCGCCTCTTGCTCCTTCAAGATTTATGCGCTCGCTCCGCTCCCGCTCTTTTTTTTCTAAATTATTTCCGCTCGCTCCGCTCCCGCTTTTTTTTTATATTCTCGCTCGCTTCGCTCCCGCTCCTTATTTTTTGTCTTTTACCACTCGCTCGCCCCCCCCCGAAGAGCGGAACGATTTTAAGAGCGATCGAAAACCCTCATATACATACAAAGAGTCACGAATCGTCACTGTCTTGTCTAATTCGTGGTTTCGTAATAGTTACGTTACATTATTACGTGATTGTTTTTTAGTTGTGTAACACGGTGCAAAGACCTTTTGGTCGCCGGGTTAAGTCGATTGGAGCTTGGCAAAAAGCAATGGAGGTGAATTTTTAATAATGGGTTTTTTGTGATGATGCTTTATAAAATTTAGCTCATGGGTATTGCTGGAGTTGTCGTGAATTGTGCGTTAATTGGCCAATCGGGTTTAGTTCAACGTGTGTGGCCGAACATGTCATACACCGGACAGGTAATCGAAAACAATTGTTTTTGATATCTACACAAATAAGTTTTCTAGATTTTTTTAATCGTATTTTTGGAACATCTTGTGTTGGCTGTCAAAGCGGGTGTTAATTTGGCCATTCCAGACATTCCGCTTTGGGTGCGTATTGAGACAGCACGTGTAGAACATTTTCGACGAGAAGCATTCAAAGTCAGTATTTATTACTTTTTTATGCTTTATTATTTTTGTTTTGCAGAAAGACTCTCGATTACTGGAAAATAACAACATAGATAAAATGGATGATACTCAGGATGATCACACAGTTTTTAATTCGCGTAAAAATGAAATTAATGACAAGCTTATTCAGCGCCGTCGTCGCGATAATCATAGCTGTGCACCGTCGTCCCGCAAATCAGATTTTTAGTTAAGAGTGTTGTGCAATTATTATTAATGACAGGTAAAAAGGTTGCAGTGGAAAAAAAACATTTTAGTAGTATTAAATTAATTTAGCTTGATTTTGACATCTGAGGTTGAAAAATAACGCCTGACTGTTAAATATACGAGAGCAAAAGTTGTCAATAAAGGAAGAACTATAAATAGAAGCACAACATCAATAAAGTAATACTGCACGAATGTAAGGTGTACACTTTCTGGTGTCAGTTCGGGTAAACTGCCAGTAGCGCATACAAAGTTAACCCATTTAATCAAAAGATCTTCTGGCTTAAATGGTTTGTTTTGCATTAGATGTTGAATACGCTTAGCTTTTGTTCGGTACGAGTTATTGTAGAGCACTGTAGATATTGCAAGTTTTAAATCATTTGTCGCCAAGCGCAATTTGTTGACAATAATACCAAGTTCTCTATATTCGACGTTTTTTGAATTTCGGTATTGATCAGCAAACAATGGTATAACAATTAATGGAATTCCATTAACTGAGGCTTCAAGAAGGCTGTTCAATCCACCATGTGTTATAAAAAGCTTTAGATTACGATGTCCTAAACAAATAGTACACAAAACAGAATTTATATACGCCGATTACTTACCTAAAATGTCGGATTGAGGCATCCAATGTGTCGTGAAGATGTTATTTTCACTTTGTTTAGCAAGAAATTTCCATTCTTCGTCTCCTTTGTCTATTTTAACAATAAATTGATAGTCAGAAAAATAAGCAAAGGTTTGCACTAATGCTGATTTTAATTTGCTGGACAGACCCGAAGTTGGTGCAACTGTGCCCAAAGAAAAAAGAATCACTCCTTTTTTATCAGGATTTTCCAATAGCGATAGAAACGGCTACAAACATTGCTTATGTAAGAAAAGATAGGCAATACACTAACCTCGTTGATTGATTTTGCAGGTTCCATTCCAAGGCCACCAATATATATAAATTTGTGCAAAACTGGCCTTGCCGCATCCCAAAACTCGTCACTGTTAACAATGACAATTGATGATTCTGCTGCAATGTCGCGTACATGGGGGAAATTTTTACCTGCATATTTACGAAGAGTAATAGTAGATTTTTCAGTTCCGTAGTGATGAAGCTTAAGTGCAACAAAATACATGTAAAAATTTTTTGCACGTTCGAATAATGTCATCTTGGGCCCTGCAAAATTTTCTTCGCTTGTTGGAATGTAACTTAGGGGATAAGGAATTCCCATGTTGAATGTCACATAATCATGTAATGGCGTTGTGCTATGCCAAATGTGGTTTGATATCCCGAGATACCGTACAATTCCGACACCGCAAAGATCCAGACATTCTGTTATTGCAAGATCAAAATTGTAGTTTCTTATAATTTCTAACTCATTGTGACGAGTCATGACAGCTGAAAGCTTATTTTTTTGGAGGAAATATCAAAACATGTTTACCTTCACACATATCGCCAACAGTATCTTCAAAAACAAAGCGCTCGTTGTAACCTAATGTTGGCGAATTGAAAAGGTCATTTTCGATTGATTTTATTCCATCAATGTATGCCCTTGAAATGTTGGTCATCCGCCATATTTTTGCCAGCTTGGTACCATTTAGTTTAACATCCGGATCATATTCCGGTATAAAAAGTACAACATCATGACCCGATTTGACTAAAATGTCTGCTATGCGACCACTCATAACAATGTGGCTGCGACTAATTGAAGGTGTGTAAATCAAAATCTTTGCGCTTTGACATATTTTTGTGCCAAATAGCAAAAACAGAGTAAAGAATTTTAAATTCACACTGATACAAAATAACATCGCACTATTTCTCAGTCTCGCTGCCGATAAGAATGAGCAAACAGAGCAATGATTAAGTGAATGCAGCACTTTGCTTCATTCAAACAAATCATATAAATGTGCAAACAAGGCAGTAATTATAGATCGCATAAACAGTCTTTATGAAAATGTATGAAAACTAAAAAACTACGATTGGAAAAAGAATCTTGGAAACAAATGATAAAGAAATTAGGTTTATCAATAAAAGTAAAACAAAAAAATTAAAAATGTAGAGCAAAGAAATGTGTTTAAAATACGAATTTTGCGTTTTTTTCAATAATTTTTAATTTAAATATATGTATTTCATTAATTCAAACTGTCTATATGACTGAAGCAAATTTGTTGCGACAATGTCGTTTCAATTTCAACAACACAAAGGTTAGCGAAAGGTAGCATTGTTAAACTTTTTAAAAATAATTCAAAGTGATAAAAACGTTTTTTTTGTTTTCACCAATTGTAGGTTTTTCTTATTTGAAAACGATGTGACGTCTATTCAACTGGTGGTTAAAACAAGTCGTCTAAAATTGGTCTGTACCTAATCACAAATCAATAGTTTTAAATTTATCAAGGACGACTACCTTTATTAGATTTTATGCATTTTGCGCGCAATAAATCTTTGATGGCTTTGTAAAAATGTTGCGTCATTGCTTTTTTTTGTAATTTAAATAAAACTTGTTAAATTGCAATACATTGTTTTATGTTTGATAAATTTTTCCATACCGAAGTAAATGAAGTTGATAACGCGTTTACACATAACGTATAAACCCTCATTTTCCGCTTCATTTAGCCGTAGTAATTTGTAAATTGACGCAAACTCTATTTTAGCACTTCTATGTCATGAATGTACCGTTCAATATTGTCTGTGGTTTCTAGGTATATTGGTGTATTGCCTTGATTAAGATTGTATGCCTCAATCAAATTGACTTCTTCGATGCGCAGCGTAATGAATGATTATTTTGGAATTATAATTTTTTTCATTGTATTGCAATGTACAGATTTCCATGTATCAAAGCATTGAAGCTTTGGTTGTTTCTGTATATTTTCACGTGTGGGTGTGGTTCAACTGAAACACAAAATAAAAAAGTTCATGTAAATTTTCTTAAAAATGCAAGTGAGTATTTCTAATTTTGTATTAAATTTGTTACATTGATATTGTTTAGAAGGTAAATGGATCTCGTTTTTAAATCTCCGCGCATCATTTCCTGATAATGTTGAACATCTGAAAATACACACAACTACAACTACTCAAGTATCACATTCAATCAAGAAAAACGTTGATAAGTCTGATGAGGATGATATCACTATTATTACAATAACACCATATTCTCTGCTAGACAGCATTCCTAAACCACTTTTCAAGATGACAACTACATTAGTAACACCAAATCACCAAATAAATGAAAACATGGTTTCTTCATTTATGAATCTTGCAGCGTTACTTATTCCCTTGAAACATGGGCGTACTATTCAAAAAATTCGTTCAACAACGGATAATTCACTAGCAGCATACAGCACTGATAGTCATTACCCTATTGATGACGAAGATTATTCAGAAACTGGAGTCACAATTTATGATTCTCAAATTTCTTTAGTTCAAACCACAACAATGTCCGCAACAAATCAAGAAACGACGGATACAATATCATATAACTCTGAAATTTTAACAATAATAACAAAGCCGTCGAAATCTGTTGCTATGGAATCGAACGACACATATAGTAACGAGTCACTGACCTACGATTACGAAAGTGATTTATTCTTCAATGAAAATGGTAGTAACAAAAAACACATTAATTTAAGGAAAACGATTTTTTGCAGATACCATAATTCCAACACAGGTTTTGCACAAAGATTCACTTCACAGAAAAAATGATGAGTTAAGGGTGTTGTTAGCAAACCTAGAAAACTTGGACATGGAAGAAGATTATGAATCATACTATCGGTAACCATCATGTTCAAGATCAAAAAAATACAGTTAAATGATTTTTAGTGACCACGGAGCCAGTTTTTTATTACCAGTCTTAAAATCAACTAATTACGATAACACAAGTGTGCCTATCGTTTTTCCTGGTAAAACACATAGGTAGCAATCGATTTTCAAGCGTTTTACTTTTAGATTTACCTCTCAACGTAAAAGTGAGTCTAACGATCATTCACTTGGCCAACTTTGATAGTTCACAGATGGAATACACAATTGACTTCTTAATGGAAATGCGTTGGTTTGATGTCAGATTAGCAAATAACTACACTAAACCTATTCGCGTTTTTGAAAAAGAAGTTATGGACAAAATTTTTCGTCCTGATCCATACTTCGTAAATTCTAAAAAAGCATTTTTTCATGAAGTATCTTTTCCAAACTTCAGAATGCGCATCATGCCCACTGGCTTAGTTATTTATACACTAAGGTATAATTTATGACACTCTGTTAAAAAAACATTCAAATAAAAGATTTTCAGAATAACACTAAGGCCTAGTTGCGTGATGACTTTCTGCCGGTTTCCTCATGATAGTCAACAGTGTGATTTACAAATTAGTTCAAGTAAATTAACATTTAAATTTTCAAACCACATTATAATTTTCAGTTGCTTATCCAGAATCCCATGTCAGATTTTTTTGGAGCACAAACGCTATTCGCTTTAATGCCCGACTATTTTTACCAGAATTGCAAATAAAGGCCGTCTACACAGAAGAATGCATCACTGAAGGAAAATTAGGTTACAAAATTTATTAATCCCAAATGTTATTTTCTTTGTTGCAGTACCTTCTTCGTGTCTACGCCTTCGATTTGATCTCGAAAGAGACGGTTCTCGTTATATTGTTGAAAAATATGTACCGTCAACATTAGGTATTCATTGTTTCATAATTATGTGCAATTAAAATGATGATTTTTAGCGATGATGTTTGCTTGGGTGGCGCCTTACGTGCCTTATAACTATGAAGATGTCAGAATCATCACTCCCATAACTGTGCTGTTGACACTAGTTCAAATGGAAAAAGGAGATCAGAGTGTTCGTACTAGTTATCTCACATCAATGGACACCTGGTTTGGTGTCATGAAAGCATTTTCTCTACTTTCACTTATGGAATCTCTTATTGTGTTAGCTTTAATCAAACGCAGCCGTGCAATGGTATTTTTTTCAAACTATAGAAACGTAACAACATGAATTATTTTAGGAAAAACAGGCCAATCGGGCAAAAAGTGATTATATAAAAGAAATATTTACGACAGAAAAACGGCGTTTAACCGATTTGTATCATCGTTTGGACACAGTATCGCGCTTTATGTCTCCAATTGTTTTTATATGCTTTTTTGTTTTGTATGTTTTGTGTATAGCTCAACGCGACGAATCTACATGCATGAACCCCATGCTAGACTTTGATAGTTAATATAAGTCGTCAACAATAAAAAAATTTAAAGAAACATTTTTTCTATTTATGACCGAGGAAGAGCAACAGTTTCCCAAACGTGCCAATGATCGACCATATCGGAAACGTATCAAATAGTGAGACCGTGAGAATTCGTCTTGGTCCGTTTCGATGTGAGGTCATCTCCCATGATTCTCATTTTGCTGTCCCACAATACGTACCGGAAACTGGATATCGTAGAATTCTGATACTGGCTTTTTTGTTGCCGTCTCGTTCATCAGCATGCAGGCTATCTTTCTCATCGTCGGCAAAGCCAGAAAACGCAGGCTCAAAAGAGCTTCCCAGTCTGTGACACCACTTGCAGACTGTCAACTTAAGCGGATCTACTGTACATACTTACGCATATTGCAAAGGTACTTTAAAGTTCTTCAGTTCAGAGTTGTCAGAAGAGTTAGCTAAGCTAGAGTGTTACTTTCACAAACGGCATTGTTCTTGCAAACGGCATTGCAGTTAGTGTAATGTTGCGCAACGAGATGCTCTGTCGTGTATGCGGAGATCGTGCCAGCGGTAAGAATTTATTTAAAAAAAAATATATTTACAGATACTTGCAGGCAGACACTATGGAGTACAAAGTTGTGATGGATGCAGGGGTTTTTTCAAAAGGTAAGTAATGTCCTTATAGCCAAATTATTAAATTTCAATTATACATATATGCAGGTCGATCCGTCGCAACTTGAAATACGAATGCAAAGAAAACGGGAACTGCGTCGTAGATGTTAGCAGACGAAACCAATGTCAGCATTGTCGATTTAAAAAATGTTTGTATGTACAAATGAATCGTAATGGTTTGTCAAAGTAAAATGTTTTAAACTAAACAATATCAAAAAATTTTAGCTGTTCAAAATGAGCGAAGCGTATATTCCAAGATAGGCATAAAATCATCATCACAGGAAGACAAGGTACCATATTCAATGGTAGTTCCATCGCTCTCAATAGTGCCTATTCAAGTGAATTCTCCTCCTCCTATATCTCTTGTTCCAATATTGTCGGCTAACAAACTATTGTTTGCAAATGCAGAAGAAAGTGAAACAAAAAATCGAGCAGTAGAAAATTTTACGATTCAAAAGCTAATCGAAAGCGATAAATCAAATTGTAACAACCAGACAGATTGGACCATTTTTCTTAAGGCTATACTCACATGGACAACAAAATTTTTCCCTTTGACTCAACGTAATTCAAAAGATAAAAAAATTTTATTGAGCGCTTCGTGGCATCAATTGTTTCTATTTTATTACTCAACGCAACTATCAGATATCCAGTCAGTACGATCCACTGACATTGAACACATAATTGAAT